>RJWT010003375.1:0-30905 GCA_004365215.1 Cuniculus paca | reverse complement strand
GAGGATGCTCTCAAGCACACTCATATATTAGGTCTCTGTGCAAAGACAGAAGGCTGCAGAGGCAGCCTCAGCCAGCTTTCGGGCAGTGATTCTAACTAGTGCCCGTGCACACCGTGGTCAGGACGACTTTGAAGAGGCAATTCATTACTTATGCATAGAACACTCTAGCTCTGCTAAACTGAGAGTGCAAACGCCCCCTTGTTCTCTAATGTAGAGACTTGCATCTTTTTGGTACTCAACACTATCAAGATACTCTGCTACTACAGGTAAGACGCAGTTAAGATTTCTCTATTTGTGACATCATTACACTTTAACACACTAAACCATAAGTACTTTTTGAAATAATGCCTGGTTTGTGTTGAAATGCTTTCCCCACCCCTTTCATATTAATCTTCCTTCATGTAAATAATTTCACAAGAAAAGCGGCAACTAACTGAAGGAACAAGAGCTAAATGATTGTTTGCATTTCCAGGAGGCTCTCTTGCGCAGCTGGGAAGTTGGACTCAGGTTGGAACCATGGTGCAGTTCATAATATATGGTATTTCTAAATGCACTGAATTATTCACTGTCCTTTGTATAAGCCATAACCCATCCACGGCCATTGCACTGTGCTATATATATATTCTTAATCAGTGGTGTTTCCCCCCTAACTTTTATAGTTTGATGAAACCAATGATAAGGCACGCAACTTGTAGGGTTTAATCAAATCATTAAGATGTGGGGTAATTTACTCATTTGGAAAGAAGTGCTGTCTTTACCAAGTAGGTGTTACCAAAGATATATATGTATTCAATTAGCAAAGAGTGCAAACAAGTGAAATGCTTGTGAGATTCAGAAAAAAATGTAAACATGTTGATAATTCATATATTGCATGACACCCCAATATTTCTCAAATTTATGTTTTAAATAAAAATTACCTTTGTTTATAACTCAACTCCTTTTCCATCTGTCATTATTTTTAAAAATGAGACTGACTCAGGGAAGGTTGGTCGGGTTTGCTGATACTGCTGGACAAACTAATCCCAGAAACATACTAAGATTTTGTTATGAGTCTGTAGAGAATGTAGGGGTAATGTTGTCAACAGGTTTGTAAAATTTTCCTCTGTTCAGTTATGATAAGTGCATCCTATAGTATTAGTCACTTGGAACTTGGATGGCATTCTGTTTTCCTACTCAGGGTGCCAATAACTTGAAAGTCTAATTACATTACCGCATATGATCAGAACTAAATGCAATGGTCAAATTTAATAATGAAGCCATTTTTACTTGACTTCTAACTTAACTGTGTGTAGGTATCCTTGTATATCTGTGCTGTTCTTTCTATCAGTGATATTTTATATAAAAGCTATTCCTAATCAAATATATAAATGCTCCCAGAAGCATTTATATACTAGAAATCTGGAATCATTATAGTAGCATTTAGATAGTTAATGGCTTTAACTCTGACATAAAATAAAATATGCAACACAAGAGTAAAGCAAATCTTAACATAGCACATGTTTAACAGTGAAGTATTGTGAAAATAGAAGCATTTGCATGCAAAAATACATAATTCATTGAAAGATTTGTGATTCTTGTTCCTGTGCATGACTTATTTCATTTTCCAATTTCACTTACAAAAGGTTGAAGTCCATGGGGAGTGTATGTAAAATATTCAATTGACTTATGATGTGAAAATTAAAGGAGAAAAGAATTATTACTACAGTGAATTTTTGAGGGATTTAGGGTAGGTGGCAGGAATGTAAAGAGTTCATTTTAGAATCTCTCCTAGGGTACATTAAAAAATCAAGAAGTTGATGTGAAATATGTCAGTATAAAAGTAGAGAGAAGTTTTACAGTCTGTAAAAGGCAGAATATTTTCGGTAAGCTTAGAAGAAATTCTTTGATGACAAACAGAAAAAAGGTATCAAGAATAGCATTTCTCAGGAATGAATGAAAAATAAATGTATTTTTACTCAATTACCAAATTTGAATATGCAATTACCGGAATTATATCTTGCATGAAAGAGATTTTAGAGTTCTATAGTTAGAAAAGTCACTTACAAACTGTTTAGACTGTAAAAGTTTTTAGTGTTTATATTTATTCGATTTGCTTTCCTTGTATGACTTTTCTTCCTGAGGAATACTTATACTCAACAAAATGGCATATGTGATTCTTTGGAAACTTTTCAGCATTAGTTTTAAAATTGCTAAAAATTGTTCAATTCAATCATTTCCTTTCCTCCAAAAAGGCACATTCTAGATATTAGATATATTATAAAAACACCAAATTTTTATTCGCATACATCAACAATATTCATAATTCAATGATTTATGACTAGTCTGTCCATATTATGTTCATTTTGTTTTCACTCTAGCTCTAATTTTCCCAACCATATAAGAACTCTTAAATGTCGGATAATGGTACGTACATAATTAATGTATCCTCAGAATTTTAAGCTATTTCATACAAAATTTTTTTAAATCACAAGAAGTATTGTTCATATTAATAAAACTAATAAGTAATTACCCCTGTAAGTACCAAAAATATATATTCAAGGATATGTTCCTGTTCTTAAGCGTTTGAACTTTTCTCTGGAGAAAGTTTAGAAAAGTTTCCTTTCAATTTCATCTTGTATTGAATTAGATCAAATGTTGGAAGCTTATCTGAATCTTTCATAATGTCAAGTTAGATTATACAGTCATTACACTTTGATGTTGCTAAGTGTAATATGGCAAAAATCATATTAGCTAAGAAGGAACTTGGCCAAGGTAGTTTTGAGATCTTAGATGATCTAACAATGGTTAAAAAGAAAAGAGTTCATTTGCTTGTTATCTGAGAGGATTTCAACTCTGTCCTCAGCATGTATTCTACATCAATTATTTATAACTTGTTGAAATAGAGTCTGTTTTCCTTGATGTGGCAATGGTCTACTGAAATGTTCCTTGATTTTCTACATGAATTTTAGTTTGATAGTTCTAGGGAATCACATGAGCTTTTACTGGAATAATGAAGAGTTATTCTGAAATTACCAAGCAGTATGAACAAGACCATAATTCAAGAACTTTTCATGATGACATTAATATTATAATATGAAAAAAATAGTTAAAACTAAAAATTCCTTAAATAACAAGTAAGAATAAATAATGGGGAACTTCCAGCTAGTTTTATGCTTCATTTTCTGCTTTTCAATATATTTTAGATTGTAGTGTGAAGCTGAGAAATCAAAACTCTTGCTGATCTTGAGTGACTTAGAAGTGGCTTAGTTTCTTTATGCAGGTACAAGTCAAGTCTGACCCTTAGGAAGAATTTTTTGGATGGAAAATATAAGAACTGTCCATATAATTTAAGGATTAATATAATTGTAAAATGATGATTGGTTTTTTTTTGTAGTTGTAGTCTATATTTTAAGGGCTATATCTCATGAGACTCAAATAGTTATAAACTTGGAATGACAAGAGTATTGGTATTTGCACCAAATTATTAATAATTTTTCTAAGCACATTTTGCACAATCATCATTGCAGATATGGGAACAAGTACACCACTCTTTTGTAATGAGTCCTGATACAGAAAAACCTGTTTATTCAATAAAATGCAAAATTACAAGGTTTATTATTGGCTTTAAATTTTTTCTCAAAAAGTTAATCAGAATGACTTTCAATGAACTCTATTTAAATATATAAAGGCCATAAATACTAAAGACAATTTTAAAATATGTTTCCTTCATAACTCTCCAGAAACCTAACCTGATTACCAGGTGAATAATTTCAGTCATAATTTCATAGGTAAATGTGTGAATTCAAATGGAACAGTCCTAATTCAAAAATAAAGGACCCATTCACTTTCTTTTCTAAGCCATGTACATGTAAGATGGCAAAAACATCTTACTTTATACATTAGCGTGAATGTACCTAATAACATACACACAACATGGTAAATTCATAAATAAGCATACACACATGGAGGAAGGTTAGGTTGTTGGTTTTGTAGTGTATGCAAAGGCAGAGATTAAAGAGTTTTTCCTAAGTTGAACTTTCTTCATTAGATTAAAGGACTTCCTGACATTTCAGAAAAGTTCTGTTTAAATTAGCTCTCGGTGTTTTTCTTTAATCTGCACAGGCAAATATAAAATGCTTTAAGGTTCCTCTTAGAAGGTAACAGATTCCAATTAATTAGTGTCTGATCACAGATACATACATAGTAAATACAAACCATAGGGTTCCAATAAAGAGGTTAATTCAGTTTCTACAAAGGAAGCTGGGATCAATACTGTCTTTTAAGCATTGTAAAAAATCATATTACACATTAGGCAACTATATAATGAAGGCAGATTTCTAGCTGGGATTAAAATAGATTATATTAGTGCCTCGAAAAGAGTTTATCATCCTTAAAATATATTTAATGTACACAGAATATAACTAGAAGTGCTTAAAAATTGATGTTATCTCAGAGATTGTTAACCTCTTTGGTATGTAAATAATCATTTGTTTTTCATAGAATATATCATGAAAACTAGTTCGTCATATGATGCCATTTGTTATTATTTTGTTCAGGGATTAATCAACACATTTAATTGTGTGAAGAGGAAAACAAGTGATGTCATTAGTAAAATTATTTCACTTTTAAACGTGGTTTTTATGCCCCTTTGCTACAATAAATCAGAAATTATGTGTTCAGAATATGTTTCTCATCATCTGGAACATCTACGGAATGTCCTACCATATCTTCTTTTTCAAAACCCAGGTCTTCTAAGAGATGTTTCATTTCCAACTGAAAACATGTGGTGAGTCCAGATGTTCAAACACAATCACTCCCCACAGGCTTACAGTTACAGGTTGACTCACAAATGGCTATGTATAAGTATACACATCAGAATCCTAATTTAAAATTAGAATGCAGGCTGTGAAAAGCATAAAAATGGTACGAGAACACAGTTGGCTGTGTAAACTCTTTGCTCAAATGAAATTGCATCTCTGCCCCATTACTATAATACATGTAGTACAGTCAAATTATTATAAAAATTTTATTATGCATGTAAAAGTTTAGATGGCACATATAGAAATATTATCTGAAGAAGAAATATGGCTTGTCTAGTAACCCCATTGTAAGTAATATTTTGAATGACATTGCCGATCCTTTTAGGAAATTCCAAGACTCAAAGTATTTATCTTTTTTTTGCACTAAATGATTCATTCCCCTACAAATCTACAGTGATTAAGGCATAACGAAAGAAGTTGATTGTAGGAACAATAACTTAATTGTGTTGATTTTCAAACAGTTTATTCCAACTTCAAACTGACAAGAAGAAAATCAGGAGAACTTTGCCTGTGGAAAATTGGTACTTAACTACCTACAGGTATTTACAATGCTTTGCTGACTAATTTATCTGGACAAATAAAAGCAAGTGGTATGGGATGGAGCAGTGAAAACAGCAGACAGATCTATGAACCACAGAGTGACACTCCTGGAACTCTCCATAATTGAGTTCTTTAAAATTAAGCATTTCATTTTTTAAAATATTTTCATTTAAGTTTCTTTTTTTTTTTTTTTTTTTTTTTTTTTTTTTTTTTTTGCGGCACCAGGGATTGAACTCATGACCTCGCGCTTGCCAGACAGGCGCTTAGGCCACTGAGCTAGATCCCCCGCCCTTCATTTAACTTTCTCTCCTCATTTTATAGTTACTTTTCCAAGAGTCTGAACTTGGGTAAGAAAACCCATCTTCAGCATTATCTTGGTTTAAAATTAATTATGCATGTTGTAATCAGTTCTCTCAAACCACTCATTAACTTTCCCTAGAGGCAAGCACTGTCATCAAGCCAAAACTGTGAGGTTAGAAAAACCAAAAGAAACTCCAGTGTCAGTCGTTGGCCATGTTGTTGATTTCCACCAGCATGGAAAGGGAAGTACTGTATTTGTTGGTTGTCTGAAGATCATGTTGAAAGGACCAAAGTCTTGGAATCTAATTACCAAAGTTGTTTAACTAGTTGTAAATTTTTAAATTCCTTTTTGTTTTTCTAGTGGGTATTATATGCATTGTTGACTCCTATTAAATATTATAGAGATTTCTAAAATAAAGTAGTAGCTTTTAGTGGTTTTAAGATTTGGAGAACTGTAGTATTACATTTCAGTTCTGACCATTTGAACCATGTGGTCTACTTTATACAAGTTTTTTTTTTAAATCTGAAACAATTTCAAAAGTTCCCAAATGGCGGCTGTGGCATAAAATTATTGGAAAAATTAAGAAAAATGTATGTCATGAAAGCATAACATATATGTAGGCAATAATCTTTTGTATCATTTACTACCATAAAATACATAAATCATTGCAAATTTTCAAATAAATAAAATTTTATATAGAGATGATACATATTACTTGCTGTCAAGAGAAATATAAACACCAAGATGCAGCATTAAATATTAATTTTATAACATTAATTGTAGTACATACTGTAATATTATAGTAATTGTAAAGCCATCTCTTGTTGCTGTTGTGGGGAATCAAAAATTATGTGTGGATTTTTCATCTATGGTGGTTGGTGGTCCTAACCTCAGTCTTACTTAAGGATCAAATGTAGTTCCCTGATGTAAATATATTTTAGTTCAATCTGTGGCCCATTCCACTTAAATCAATGTAGTATAAATCTTCAATCACAGGGGAAAAGAAATAATCAAATACACTGGAAAGCACCATACAACTGTTAGAGATTTATGTTTAGTATAGATTCAAAATAGTTATCCTTGTAGAATCAATGGAATGAGGGATAAAAAGACAAACAATTACCTGCTTCAACTTTCTAAACTTCAGAGTAAAAAGGTGTTTGGATAAGTTATTAAAAAATGCAATGTGATTAAAGAGGACTTTTATAATACGAACAATTAGTACTACTGTATCTAATATTGCCACTAATAATGATTATTTTACCATATGTCACTGTAGGCACTGTAAAGCCTTTATCCAATTATAAAGATTGTATAATGTGGAAATCAGCATCTGTGTTCAAATGTAGAAAATAGACTTGTTGAAGTTAAATAACTTATTCAAAGCTTCTCACAATTTGGGAGGATCAGAGCAAGAACTGAAAGGTAATATTGCAGTCCCCTAAACCTTAAAACCACTAAGATCTACTATATTATTTTAGATACTATAAATACTATACTGACTACTATATAATAGAAGTGAACAATATACGAAATACCCAGTAGAAAAAGGGAAAGAAATCTACCAAAAGATTTTAAAATTTATAGCTAGTTAAACAACTTTGGTAATTAATCCTTGTTTGCAACTCTGCTAATTTTGTTTTTTTTTTTCCTTCTCACTCCATTCTTTTTTCTTTTTTTATCTATTTCTTTTACAAGTCTGCAGTATAGTGTACATAGTCTCCTAAAAATACTGAAACTGAACCTACTATAGTTTTTCTTTTCATACCCAGAGTTTATGAAATAGTTTGTTTTCAATTAAATTTTCTAAATCTTGAAAATGTCAAAACATCAACAAATGTTCTACGAAAAATATGAGACTTCTTGTTACTGAGGCTCAGTGTGTCTATCCAAAAGCAATGTATCTCCTATATTTAAATTAGGCTGGTTCATTGGCCATGGTTACTATTTTCTCAAACATTCACAAAATTTCTAACCTAGTACCATCTATGAAATGTGTATTACAACATTATATTTGTTATATTTCTTCAATTAAAGTCAGATTAACTGTATTATTACCAATCATCACTAGATATGCCCATGAGAATACCTTTGGAAATCAATTATTATCTTATTGATGGAACCACTCCAATGTATTTCATAAAGTCATTGAAAAATTAATGTAGAATTTACACATATATCAAATATTTAATCTTCAGCCTTGATCTTAATTGAAATTATATTTAAAACAAACTTTTTAAGAGAAACTCTAAATACTTCACTAATTTGTTCTGATTTAGATCTGCCAATCCATATACTCCTTAAAATAGTGTAAGTCAAGACTTATAAGCCCATATTCCTCATAATTATTCCCTATTTCTTACTGCACACAGCCACCTTTGTGATTGTGTGTGCCTGAGTGTTTTTATGCATGTTTTTTTAGTTTAATGAAAAATAAACAACCCCAATGAGAGGCTGAAGCAGGAGGCCTTGGATTCAATCTCCAGTTTGAAAAAGAAAAAAATAAGAGTCCAAACAAAAACAAGTATCTCCACATCAAAACTTTTGAAACTTAACTGATGTGCATAAAGATAAATTCAAAGGCTGTAACGCATTTCCACAATAGGAACAATTCAAAAAGTTTGTGTACATCTAGGAAAATTCATAATATTAAGCAGTATTATTAAAATTCACAATGAAGACTTATGATTTAAATATAATTCCTTTTTTAAAAAATCCTTTTATTTTAGCTTAGTTTGTTAGTGCATGTGTGTCGTACATAATATTTACATTCCTTGTGGGGAGTCAGTGCATGCACATAAGACAACGTAATTCCTTTTTCATGCCCTTTATCTACCCTTCCTCCCATCTTCAATCAGTCCTTGATTTGCTTCCTTTTTGTTGTCATTGTATGCAGTATTTAATGTTTACATTCCTTAGGTGGAGTTGGTACATGTACATAACACATTCTGAAACCTTATTTAGAGAGAATCGAAAACCCAGAAAACTATGGGACACTATGTGTTTTATCACACACTAAGATACTTGTATCTCTTGGGAATTACCATGATTGGTTGTTTTCCGATTGTACATGTGTAGGTTTTTGTCATTGTTGGTGACATTTTTGGTATGAATTTTATTGTGGTTTTGCCATTCCTAATCATTATTACTATTCCTGATCATTATTGCCATTATTATTATTGCCATTACTATTATTCCTGATTATTATTGCCTCTCCTGATCATAATTTCTTCAAGAATATTTAAATGATATGTGAACTGGTTGAGTAAATGCCTCTTTAATATCTGTACTTTACTTGCAAATCCAGATGAAACATTACTGCCTCCTAGCCCTTCATATTATATTTGACTAGTTGACAATAATCACAGTTTTCAACTGTCAATATGTTAAAAAACAGGAACCAGTTGATCAGCAATGGATTTTCTAGTCTATTACTTTGGTTTTCCAGACCAACATGAAGGGAAGCATAAACAGTTGCAGGTCCCACCCAGATTTATCAAATATGTGAATAATAGCATTTGACTGAGACGCATGGATGTAAGTGAGCTGAATCAGCTATGTGTTGGCTTAAAATATAGGCTTAAAACTCAATTAGATCATTACACAATTGCATATATGTGTCTGAACACCTAATTTATCTCTATAAATTTGCATCGATCAAAATGAAAACATTCTAAAAATAAGTTTGAAAACAAAATAAACACAGAAGTTTTAGATTATAATTCAAGCTATAAATAAATATCCATGCTTCAATACTAATATAAATAAAAGGCTGAAAAAAACAACTAAATGGGTCTGGTCGCCCTTTCCGACTTGAAGACCTGTAACACTATTCTCTTTTATCTGGTTTTATACTACTTTGTTTTGTTTGAGTTTATTTTCTGTAAATGTAAGAACAACCATTTTGAAGAAAGCAAGAGACACTAGGGTAACCATTGTTAATCTCCTGTTGTTATGTTTTGAAAACCTGTATAGCTTGCAGTGTTCCACTTTGAAATACTATATTATGTTTGACTCTATTCTGTTTTCTTTTGCTTTTTTCATTCTGTTTTGTTTTGTCCGATTTTCTTTAAAATAAAAAAAAAACAACTAAATGGGATGACAGACAAATTTTTCTTTCTTTCTGAGCTACACATCTCCCCCTTTTACATTTTTAGTTTGAGACAATCTTGCTGAATGATTAAGTTACCCAAGCTGGACTCCAGGATGAGGTCTTCCTGCTTCAGTCTCCCAGACTCCTGAGATTGTAGGCCCTTATGTAGGAGAATTAAAGTGTTTTATCTCAATATTCTACTCCTAAGAAAGAGGCAAAACTCCCAATTTCTTAACTGTCAGATTCTCATGGTGACTTCATAGAATACAATATGAAAATGTGTATTGGGGGTTATACAGAAGAAACCACTTAATGTACCCTAATTTTGTCAACCTGTAATTGTGCCAAATCAAAATAAATTCTGACTTAAGGAGAAACTTTATTCAAAAATATTGCTGTAATAAAGAGGCTGCTTTAATCTCTGAAATCTGCAAGTGTCTAAGTATCAAACAAAAGCTTGTTCACATGGAGGACGAAGGTCAGATGGCAACGTGAAATTGTGCTATGGGATGAATTGTGCCCCCTCCAATTCATATGTTCATGCTGTGCCTTCTCCAGGTCATTCAGAATGTGACTTTCTTTCACGATTGGATTTTAGGGAGTTGGGGTTAAACGAGGTCATTGTGTGAGCCCTGACATTTGTTCTTATAAGAAGAGGAAATTTGGCCCCACAGAGATACTATATGTGTGCGCACACAAAGAAAAGACCATGAGAGGTCACAATGAGAAGTCAGCTGTGTGTCAGCCAAACAGAGAGACCTTAAAGGAAACCAACCCTGCCGAGATCTTGTTCTTGGAATTTTAGCTACCAGTAATAAGAAAATATATAGATTTCAGTTGTTTAAGTCACTGAATCTGAATTGTCTTGCCATGGTAGCCATAGAAGACTAACATATTAGACAACAAGGTGTACCACTGAATAGTGTTTTTGGTAAATATGTCCCACGTTGGTTTGGTGTGCTCAGGATAAGCTGATAAGAGATGCATCTACTACAATTTACAGTTTGCTCAGGACTGGGGGAAAGCAGAGTTCAGCGGCCTGAGGGAGGGAGAGAATCCTGACTATAGACTGGTCAAGAGAAAGCAGAGAGTAGGAAATGAGCTATTATGCACACTTCGTCAATATTGGTATGTTAGAATGTTGTAAGCATGACATATTTATCTCTGTGGTTTTCCTCCTCAAAACCCATAACTGCTGTCTAATTATGAAAAAAAAACTAGGATAAGTCTCAGTTGAAGATATTCTAAAACTTATCTGACATATATTTGTCAAAACTGTCAAGGTTATCAAAAATAAGCAAAGTCTGAGTAATTGTCATAGTCAATAAGACCTAAGAAGAAATGACTATGAAGTGAGACATGGTACCCTGAATGAGATCATGAATTTAATAAAAGAACAATCTGAGAAAAACTAAAAAAGTCAGAATAAAGTATGGAATTTAGTAATTAGTATGTATTGATATCAGTTCATTAGTTCTGACAAATGAATAGTAACAACATAATGTGTAATCTATGAAATTGGGTGTTGCATATATGGAGATTTCTTCTAGTAGGCTCAAAATATTTCTGTAAGTCTAAATTGATTCTAAAATGAAAAGTTAATTTAAAAATTAGGGACAACTAAAACAAAGACTCTCAACAATAGTGTATGTCACACGAGATAAGACGAACCCAACCCTGAAATATTCCTATCAGTTGAGAAATGCTGCTGTATCTAACAATCAAGCATAATTCATTTGCCAGTTTAGGAGATTGTGATTTTAGTCAAAAGAAAATTATATCTGCATTTCTAATTCTATGAAAATAATAGCAAATTCTGTGCAAATAATATTTGGTTTATGCAAAATTCCAAAGAACGCCTAAAGAATGCTAAGTTAATTTGCATGAATTTACAGCTAGATAACTTTTTTTCTGTGATATCTCTAAACTCAACTTCTTTTGGTCTGGATAGAGGAAAGGATCCCTCTAACATGAATGCTCTCCATAAATACTAACAAATGACCATTTTTTTCAGAACTTTTTCTAACAAGGTCCCTCGGTGGCCTCAGTGCTAAGTGTTCCTTTATTTTCATTGTAGCAGTTGACTCATGTGTCACTCTGCTGATAAAGAGAACTACATTAAACCGGGCGTAGTGGTGCACTCCTGTAATCCCAGCACTCAAGAGGCTGAGGCAGGAGGATTGTTTCGAGTTCAAGACCAGCCTAGGCTACAAAGTGAGCTCAAGGCCATCCTGAACTTCATGATGAGACCCTGTCTCAAAAAGACAAAAAAAAAAAAAAAAAAAAAAAAGAACTATGTTAGGATTCTTATGGTATATATAATACTGACTGCAATCCATGTAATAAGTATTCTACTTTTTCCTTATACAAAATCACAATGGTACAAAGTATATTCCATGGTACTGTTACTTTGCTTGTTTATCTATGAGTTTGTTGCTGTTGTTTTTTGGTATTTTACTCTGGTAAGTTTCTTTTTTGTGTCTCTACTAGTATTTCTTCTCTACATGCGCAGAGAAAAGACTGCTGATTTTTATTCTAAATGCCAGTGTCACGTGGCAGTGTTTCTAATGGCAAAATTATATTTAAGAACCATTATCACATCAGAGCTATCTTCCACTAAAGAAATCATTCTGTGAAGATGTAGTTTTTGTCTAAAGTCTTGAAAGTTTTATCACACTCTTTATTGAGCATGTGTGTTTAATTCTTACTTTGAATTTTCAAAAACTTTCATTCTGTTTTCTTAAGAATAATCAGAAAGAGGGACTAAGAAGAAAGCAGATAGTCACTTGATACTATGGCTGTTTGTTACTTTTGATGCTTGATTTATAATTAAAATCTGATTGTTACAGGGAAAGTCTTCAAGAATAACATTCCTTTGAAAAAACAGATTCAAACTGTCAAGTTTGAATTATCACAGCTATAGAATTTTTTTCTTAGGTTCAATAATTTAATGTGCTTAAACTGTTGGAAAATGAATATAATATCTTAGTAGCTCAAAAACATGATTTGTACATATGTATTACACTTACAGTTTAATTAGGAAACTAATGAGGTCAGATTGACAATCAGATTGGTGAGGAACTGATATGGTAAATTTCTATTAGCAGACTTGAGTTCTTCACTTATAGCTCTGCATTCACCCAACCCCACAGTACAGAAATTATTATATTGGATGCCTGCCATCCTGGCCTTGGAAACTATCCTCCTGCAAAAACCACGAAATTAATTACAACTCATTGCAAGGGAGTATTGGCAGAATCAAGTATATGTGAGTTTATCTTAGAAGAGCAAACTATAGGGCAGATTAAGGGTAGCTATTAATTAGGTATGGTAAACAGCTTGATAGAAATAAAATTAGATGCTTAGAATAATACTATTTGTTAGTTGGAGTATATGTAGTTTAAGGGTATGTGTGAATATATGCTCGATATATTATTTGTAATATATACTATTGATGATAAGTTGAAAGTATATGTATTTTCAGTATCAATTTTGCTTTGAAATTCAAGACTAGTTACTATCTTCCTAGGCAAATAGCAAGTTTGCCATTGTAATTACTCTTTGATACATTTCTCTTTTTATCACTAGTGCATTTCTCATGATTTATTACAAATTCATATTTTATTGTTTTCCACAAATACCTCCCACCTAAGTTTAGTTCCCACGGATATCATGAATTCTAATGATAGCCACATCAAACGCAGAGCTTTGATTGACCAAAGGAATCAGTGACTCCATTGGTTGTTTTGAATAGTCATTTGACATTCCACTGTTAGACTTCATTTTTGTATTGTTGAACCAAGTTCCATTATTTATAAAATACTGGATTTTTACATATGTTCATTAAATGACTTAAGGTAAATTTTTCACTTGCTTGTTGAAAGCTATTACTGTTTTTGAGACAGTAGAGGCTTAATCACAAGTACTAGTAAATGTGGCAGATTTACTTACTAATTAAAAAAATAACAAAAGTAATATTAATAAACACAACTACCAGGCATTGATTTAACTGGTTTAACATATTGTATTTATCCTTTTAAAAATCCTATTAATTATTATTGTTACTATTTATATTCATTAGGATTAGAAGCCAACATGCTTGACAATTTTCTCAAAGATACAGATATATTGAGTTCTTTACTTGAGTGTGAACTTAGGTCAGACTGACTCCAAAGCTATGCCTTTGATTATTTCTGGGGATTATAAATTAATTCCCTGTGAACCAAAAATGCTTTCTACACAAAAGTGAAACCAATGAAAATGATGTGGATATTAATTTCAAGTGATATTAAATTGATCATTAAAGAGAAATGGTTTATAATTTCTACAGTAAGACAACCCAGTGTTATGATTATTTTATAATAAACTTTTTTCGCAAATTCTGCTCCAATAAAAAAAATATTTCTCCTTTTAAAAAGTTGGTATGAGAAATGGAAGTCTTATTAGAAAGAAGTGGTTGTTTGTTTTCTATTAGACTCTACACATTCATGCACACAAATGTATAGTGGTTGTAGTGGTGGCGAAATTCTGTTTATAGAGTGTTTGCATTAGATCAGTAGCTTCTTGCACTGGAACAGGCAAATTAGAATGGGAAGTAGAGTAGCAGAGAAGTTCAATTGAAGAAAGATTGAGCCAACTGAAGATCAATCCAAAATGAAGACTAAGAGCTCTGAGTAGATAATACAAATCAATATAAAAAATGATTGGTCTGTGAAAGGTGTGATTTTTCAAGCTGCTTTCAGAAGACTACTTATTGTGTCAATTATTACCCCTACATTTCTTTCTAGGAAGTTTGCAGGTGGCATATTTTTAAACTCCCCTATCAAAATGTCAATTCTAATCCCTCATGTCCCAGACATTGTGTTGTACAAACGTTTATTCCCAGTTCTAGGGTTCAACAGACATTTAAACACCTGCTACTGCAGCGTGAGATGCTAGGTAATACAATGGTGCACGATCGTTTAGCATGGTGAATATTAATTAGACCACCATTAACTAAAAGTCATGTATCACCTAGTATTGAGTAAATGATTTGAAATCCAAAAAAAGATTATGTCAGTACATCATCAAGTGGGACAACTTTCCAAATACCAGGTCCAGTTGAAGTCCTTCCTTACCTAGTTTTTGAGTATACACGACCATAATTATGTCTTAACTTAGCTCTAACCTGAGAGATGAAGCACCTTTCTTTGACTTATGCCTGGTGCTGCTACAGAAATTGATTTCAAATTTACTAGTTGTGACTTTAAAAAGTTGCTGCTCAAAAACACTTTTAGAAAATGAGCTTGGAGTTCTAGGTTTGATCCACGCTGTCTTCTCAGTTGATAATAATTGTCCTTACCTGATAATTTGGTGTAAAAATTGAATGGAATATGAGAAATGGCTACAGTATTCAGTATCTCACACATAAATGTCAGGGAGAATTAGAAGGTTGTTTTGCAGTGTGACTGGATTTCAATGATTAGTTGAATATAGTGATTAGCTGATTAGGTCAATAATTCAGGAAGAAATTAGGGATGGCTGACCCCTAAACATTTGAGAATCACATGCACATCTACACAAACACACACTCACACTTACTAATTTTGAAAGTGAATTCTTAAAAAGTTTTAATGAATGAAAATTCACATTAAACCTCAATCTTTGACAATCCTTAGGGAAAGTGAAATACCTTCTTTTTCATTATTGAAAGCAAATATTTATTTCTGCCTTGAAGAATATTGTATCGGACATTTTGCGATTCTTAGAAAATGAAAGAACATCTATCATTTGCTTTTGACAACAGTTAAGGCATTGAGTGAAAAATTACAGGTACATGAACATAGCGTGTCTATTCAAAATCTCAGGGTTCTAAAGCAATCAAAACTCCAAGTGACTAAAGAACAAATGTGAAAGCACTAGACATTCTCCTCCCATTTAAAGTCACTTTGCATACACACTGTGTGTTTTTATAGCTCTAGAAAAGAGTATGTGTTTCCATGCTGTATTCAAAAAGCTGAATTTCAGCCAGGGATTTAGCTCAGTAGTTTAAGTGCTGTGTGGTAAGCTCTAGGTCGTTAGTTCGATCCCTAGTACCAAAAACAAACAAACAAAAAAACCCCAAAAAGCTAAATTTCATAAAAGAAGGTGAGTTGGAAACACTTTTCTGTAATAAAGCATCTGTACCAAGGAAGATTATTGATCTGAGTTCTTTCTGTTTGTGGATAGGCTATGTGTGAGTATAATATTTTAAATTATATTAGTACTTTACAGATGTATGCACATGTATATTTTTCATTGTTCACCAGTCTCTAGGAGAGCATGACTTGTTAAGAACAGTTTTTGAGCTGGGCATGGTGATGCGAATCTGTAATCCTAGCACTTGGGAAACTGAGACAGGCGGATCATGAGTTTAAGGCCACCTAGGACTACATAGAGAGATCAAAGGTGGCCTAGACTATGAAGCAAGAGCCTGTCTTTAAAAAAAGAGAGGAAAAGAAGCAATTATGAAAGACATTTTTTACCACTGGATCCTAACGCTTTCTCCTTTGTCTTCATGTCTTGATGGCTGTAGTTTTTTCTACAACCCTTTCAAATTCAGAGCTCCAGGATCATTTCAGTTTGCAGTATTCTCTCAAGTATCATCTAGTAGCTACTCATCACCACCTGGATTGAACTAAGTTATTAAAAAACCCGATAGCTCATCTTTTCTTTCAGACATGTGTTCTTCATTCTTATTAGTGGAAAAAATCCTAAATAAATTTGTCGTGTTGTTTCTAACACACTGATTGAAATAACTGTTTTTTCTTTGATTGCAGTGATTGTTCTATTGTCTCATAATGAAATGGGATGATGATATAAAAATGAAGTTTTATGAACAACACTTAAATTACTTGAAATATATTCTTTATGATAAAGGTTGACTGAAGCATGGTTGTTATTTGAGGTTGAGCACATTATAGACAAGAGAAATGCTTGCATCTTGCATGTTTTCCTAAAAAAAATTCAAATAATGCAAAGATTAAATATGAGCAAAAAGTAATGTGTATGGCTTATTTAAATGTAAGAGGAATTATTAAATATACTGCTAGCCTGTGTATCATTTGGCTCTTGATCTAACTTGTTGCCTAGAACATAGTGCCTTCTTTTTTCTTTGTTCAAAAGCTCATATATTGGTTGGTTATTTCTGTTGACATGTTCCAGTGATGGCTGGGAAACTTAGTCTTGTGTCTCCAGTCACCTGGTCTGTCAGATCAAGCGTTAGGCTCTTTGATAGGATTTAGAGATGCTTTTCATGTTTTCCCTCCTGTAGCAGCTTAACTCAGACATGATCTCATGGCAGTAACAAGTGCTCCCGAGAGGTGTAAGTATGTAAATACTTTATGATACTGCTGATGGCAACAATTTTTTTTATCACCCAGTTTACCAGAGCAATTCACATGGTCAGCTCAGGTTTACTCAGGTGGGGCTCTACTAAAGGGCATAATTGCAGAGGTCATTAGTTGGAGACATCAATGCAATTATACTGTCATAAGTCGTGATATTTTTACTGTGACAGCTAATTCCAAATTTAAAAATTGCTATGCACAACAGATATGTGTCTTCCTGTTATAGTAGTCACTCATGATATCACATAGCGTAGTCTCTATCTCAATTTAAGGTGAGCATTGTTTTTCAAAGAAACTTACGGGAACAATATAAATTCCCAGCATGTTGGGGAGGGCTAAATGAATTCATATATATGTGTGTGTGTACATATTCATGATATATATGTATATATCATGTATATATGTATGTATTTCACTGAGTACTACTATGCAGTTATAAAATGTAATTATCAAACGTACTGATAGGCAAATGTATGTTGGATGTACATTTGATGGATAGCATTATATGAGCGTGGTTGCCGTGGCAAAACAAAGGGAGGAAAAAGAACATGCACATATGTTCATTGTGTAGAGACTCTAGTGTACATGAATCTCTAGAAGAATAAATAAAAAGAAAAAATCGTGGCATGGTAATAAATTAGAAGAAGACCAGAAGTCAAAGGAAGTTATTCACAGAATATCTTTTTACACTTTTAAAAGTTTAAACCACATAGTTTTACTTATTATCCCTAAAGTCAAATACGTTATTAAAATAGCTAATAATAAGGTAGTGTAAAAATACAAAAACATTTGATTAGATTTCTGTGTTGTAATTGTTGTGTACTTCCTACTGGATGTGTGAACTCAGTCAATTTTCATAGCTTCCATGAACTGGAGTTTCACTCTGTAAAAGTTAGGGTCACTAATATCTCTCCCACATAACTGATATTCAATTTAAATGAAAGATTCTAGGTAATATACTTAGCTACTGTTTGACACATAGTAATCATTAATAAGATGTCAATATTTTTGCTTTCACCATTGGTCTTTCCATTATTTAATCATAACAAATACACTGTAATGAGCTAAGGCACAAGTCAATATGAATGGCCTCTGCAAATGCTTTTCTAGGTTGTTTTGTCTTTGTTATTTCTCTTTTTAAATGTCTTACATATAATATAACCTTCGGTGTCTTTCTGGACTCCTTATTGAAAGGTCAAAATCAACAATTAAAGCGTGGTGTATACTGTACTGTGTTGATATCATGCTAGACGGCTTGGTTCTTCCTTTTCCTTAGCTACATGAAACAAAATTATGTGGATCGATGAGAAGTCTATATTTGTATCATGTCAGTGGTATGTTATATAAATTTCCTAGTGAAAGGAACTTAGACTTTTTCATTTATTTATCTATTTAGGGGGCCTTTATAGTCTCAAAGGTTGTAAGCATTAGCTTACAGTCTGGTGTCCTTCAATAAAGGTAAGTTCTTAATTACTTAAGTATATAGATATATGGGCTTTTTGTTTTAAAATTTGTCATAAATCTTGTTTAATTAATATGAGAAAGTTTTGGGCTTTACTGTTGTTTATTTTAAATAATAAGAGCATCCGTTCTCCTGTTCAAAAATTGACAGTAGATTGAACAATAATACAATTGAAGAATTAATTTTAACTTTGTTTATATAAGTCTGACAGTTAAGAAAATATTCATCATTTTAGAGATGCCTACAGAAGTGTTATGGAAGAAGGGGTGATTCAATGTGTAGTATTTGCTTATACAAAGAAAAGTGTGTCTTACTCTATTTGGACTGCTATTAAAAAATACCACAGATAGGAAGCTTATAAAAAGCAGAAAATTGTGTCTCTTAGTTCTGGAGGCTGGAAAGTTCAAGATCAAGACACAAACAGCCTTAGCATCTGCTGAAGGCCAGCTTTCTTATTCATAGATAGCACCTTCTCACTGCATTCTTACATAGTGAAAGGAGTTAGCTAATTATCTTTGTTCTTTTTATAAAAACATATTCCTCAATTAGGAGGTGATCTCTCATAATCAAACGAATTCCCATCCCTCCATTCCTTAGTTACTATCAATTTAAGGTTAGGGTTTCAGTATACGTATTTTAGGGTGATATAAACCTTCAGAACATAGCAGTAAGCATAGCACGTTCTTGGTATTTGTTGAATCTAGGTGATGTATTTGTCACTTTTTTATTTTAAAGATAATAAAATTGAACAAAACAAAACAGAACAAAACCAATCAAAACAAAGCAGCAAAATTGGTACAGAACTTTGAAGCAGGTTACTATGAAAACAACAATGGCTACCATAGTATATCTTGTTATCTTCGCAATAGTTGTCCATTCCATCAGATGCAGCAAAATCTTTTAACTTTAAAGTTATTTTAAATTTTTCATAATAGCGTTTTTAATGTAGAAGAATTCTGCATTTGGATTATTATTCATTTAACACTCCAGAACCTTAATGTTGAAGTTTTATTCAGTATATAAAGATATGATTTATCCAACAAACCAACCTTTGTAGTTCTAATCAAAATCCACGGAGGAGAAAAGATTGGTTCTACATAAACTGCATGAATGTGCCTTTGTTTACTTATATTCAAATAGAATAGCAAATAAATGAAAACTCAAGCTAAATCTTAGGCTTATTAAAAGTATATCAGTTTTTCAAAAACTGCATTTTCTTCTACTGTGACTTCCCCTACCTTGTGACCTCTGCCAGTTTACCTTTGCTGGCTCTTTGACAGGTCAATGACACATTCTTCAGCAAGATTCCTCTCCATCCCTCTTTTCCAGAGTAAAATTAGGTGCATATATTCTCCCTGTAATAGCACTTGTTTTTTTAATTATTACTGCTTGCTGTGTTGTTAGCACATAGACATGCTTAACAAATATTTTTGAGCAAATGAATTAATCTGGAAATGAATAACTGCCTCTAATGTCAGACAAACTCAGGGGTCAAGATTGTTTCTGTATTTCAGTTCTCAATGCTTACAAACATATAGAATCATTTACAAAATAATAGAGATCAATTCTTGACTTCCAAAATGTTACTACATTCTTCTAAAGCCTGAGCTAATCTTTGAAACAGCCACATCATGACAGACTTCTGCTGTAATTAAGAAACTAATATTTTACTCTGTGCCTAAGCATACATTTATTTAGTCTTCTGCACAGTAGCTTTGCTTTGAGCAGTAATATTTTCTTCCTGATCCTGGAGGTATTCTTCCATAGTGAACTTCTGTGTCTTCAAAGGACATCACTGGATCAGACCATATTAATTATTCTGACTGTCTTTTGGCTGGAGTAACACTGGTATAAGGCAGGATGGAGGTAATTGTCCAATACTTGCAGCCTAAGACAGTTCAAGCATAAACATTGCTAGTCTCATTGTGATTTATCTTGTTAAGAGGAAAATGAACATGGATGTAAACAAGGAAAGAGTTTTACAATTACTCTTTAAAAGCAAAGAAAATGCCATGTAGAGCATAAACTAAGAAACTTCAATAAATAACCAACAGTGCATATCTGTCAGGGGAAAATTCATTGCTTATTAATCACAAACTGGGTTTTATAATGGTCTATATTTGTTTCAAAGTCCTATTTTTCCATCCCCCCAACTTAGCAGTGTTTTTTTCCTAATTAAATTGAATTTCTTCCAGTATGCCTCAGAATAGTCACCAAGATTTATTATTCTTATTTTTTCCACGTGGCAAGAGTAATATAAATAGCAGGTATAAAGATTTTTCCTTCAACCGTCCTTAAAAATTTAACTGAAGAGTTCCTCCCTGTATTAATGTATTCCAGCTATCTGACAAGATAATGCTTCTGTGATGTTGTGTATCTGATCTAACCTTTTGTCTTTGTCAGGAAAGGAAAGATTTCTCTTGGAGATATCTGAATTTAAAAGAATGTGGTTCATCCCTTCAATAATAGTTCAAGGAGTTGTGGCCTGGTATTGTGTTATATTTTGGCATAGACATATGCCACTTAAAATGAAATGATTTATTTTTAAAGTAAGATTATTAACTAAATTTGCCCTCATAATTGTGAATAGAGAAGCCAAGTAAATGTTTTAATTCAACCCAAAAGTTCCAACCTGCAACGTTGTTAGATTTTTGACAGTTGCCAATTTCGACTATCTTTTATTAGTTACAAAAAGAATTAAAACCATTCCGAAATTGAATTTCATCAGCAGAAGAATCAGCTGTTGTTTTTCCTTATGCATATTTGGCTGGCTGTTCTGATTATTAATAATCTTTAATATTCTATTCTTTTTAAACTCTTGTTTTCATAGAAAACTACCTTGTTAAAATTTCACTAAACAGTTCAAAAGAAGCATTTTATTTTCATTCATTATGTCTTCTGAAAAAAAGAAAATAAATACACTTTAATACTCAATGTGAACTAGCATCACTTAATTTTCCCAAAGAACAAATACAAAAAGTTTATTCATTCAGAAATGTAACATTATCTAGCCTTTGACTACCCCTTCATTAATTTAAGAATATCACTCTGTTTGTCTTGTCATCGCTATAAAAGTGAAATACTATGGTTCGGTGTGATGGTTTGTGTCTAGATGTCTCCCCAAAGCCTCATGCACTTTTAGATTAGTTTTTTTGGAGGCAGCTGAGTCTAGAGTGTATGGCTGATTCATAGTGCAATGCTGGGAGTAAGGGTGCTAGGATTAAGGCTGTGATTCCTGGATCAGTCCACTTATTGATTGGCACTGCCCTAATCCCTGCAGTCTGGATAAGAAAAAAGGGACAGAAAGAGACTTGTTTCCCCCTTTTGCTCTCGTTGCTTTTGCTGTCTTCTGCTGCCATGAACTGTTGCCCCCCTGGCATGAGCCACCCTGCCTTGTGGCCAGCTGACATGGACTGAAACCTCTACAAGCTGTGAGCTAAGTAGACCTTTCACCCTTTAACTTTGCATGCTGGGTATTTTGTCTCAGCAATGAGAAGAGTAATCAAGACACACAGTAAGGTAAAACTTTCAGTGTTTCAAAGTATTTTTTTCTTAAAATGTACATCTAAGAAATTATAATTCAAATTGAATCTCTGCATAACATTTACTTTGTAGCAATTAATCATTTCATAGCTGTCATTAAAAATTAAGGCACTCAACTTAATCACAAACCAGAAAAATGACTTACTATAGTATATAGCTTTTGTTTTATAAAGTGTCTACATGATCATTTGAGACAAGCATGTGCTGCACATAAGCATAATCCAACGCTATCCACTGGAGCATTCCAGATAGATACTGATACATGGAATATTAGTAATTATAGCTCTGCATTTTTCTACTTGATTGTAAAATATCTATTATACTATAAGTTTGTTCTGTAATTCTTCCCTTCCATTCTCCTTTAATTTTATTTTCAAAGAATTTAAATATGAAAACTATAACAAAGTGATTTTATTTTAGAAAAAATCATTCTTTAATGAGTAAATCATTTAGGAATATTTATAGACTATTGGCACCCATGAAACATTTTTTGGTCTAAGTTAAAAGTTAAGGATGCTGTTATAAAGTTAAAGTACCACAACTGAATAATGTGAAGCAGTGTTCATGAAAACAGGTAATCTACAATCAGATTTAGATTATATCTACTTTGAAAAATGCCACCTTAAGATATTCTAATTATAATATTTAAATATTTGAAATCTCTTTTTAGTCAAATTCCTGTTAATATAAACAAATAGAGGAAGGGACTTCTTTGTCATTTAAGAATTCTTACTGAAATGGAAGTGTTTCTTGCTATTAAACTATTGCACAATATCAAGTATGCCACGTCAAGTTTAGTCTTCTTTGATAACACAACAATGATTTTAGGTACATTTATATTCCTGAAAATTTTTAGTCCAAAGATGCTCCTGAACTTCTCAGTTGTCGTCCCCTGTGTGTAATTATTCTATGTGAGATTATTGTGCATATCATGAGTTGATTCAAAATTCAGCCATAAGAAATGGCAGTGACTTTTATAGATCATATAACACACTCATTACCCTATTATTATGCGTCACCTTAAAATATCCAGTGGGATCTGCCAGGCAACATACCAACACCTAAATGGTAGGTCTCTATCTCCAGAAGCAACTTATTTCCTCTTGCACCTGAAGTTACTGAAGTTTCTTCTGTATGGCAAGCAAAAATATTTTTCTATGTAGTGGCCTCTCCAATTGTCCTTCCATAGAACACTGCTAATAGTTCACAGAGCAGGACTTGCTGTGTACCCTCTCAGGCATTCTTCCCTACTCTCTGGGAGGGATTTTCATGTTTCAGCATTCTCTAGATGGGGATAAGGGGAAGCAGAGAGGTTGAGTTATATTATTAAGCCACCCATGTAGCTAGAATTATACTAATCAGATTAATTACTCTAATTCCTTAAATATTTCTCTCAAATATTCCTCTCAAAAAATTTTGCCTTTATCTTATTTGTATAGATCCAGCAAGTCTCCACTGACATTCTATACAGTAGTTTCCTCTGACGTGTAGTGCATATCTTCCAAGACCTTCTAGAGGTGTGGCCAGTTTGAACAGCTCTTTGATCTATGTAATTAGGCACAGTAAGAGATTCATAGTGATAATAATAAAGTAATGTAACATTTTAATACATTTTTGTGTATATGATTATCTCCCACTCTCTCAAAATACATTTATTTATTTGTTTGTTTATTTATTTATTTATTGTCTTTTAGAGACAGTGTTTTGCTGTGCTGTTCAGATTGGCCTTGAACTCACTTTGTAGCCCAGGCCAGCCTCAAACTCTCAGTGACCCTTCTGCCTCAGCCTCCTGAGTGTGGAATTACAGGTGTGCACCATCACCCTCAGTCTCAAAATACTCTATTGTACTGTGCTTACTCTTCTGCATGTGATATAAGGTGATATAATACCTCTGTGATGAGACAAGCTGAGGTAAATGACTTTGATGTAGTGGCATAATTAGGCTACTGTTGACTATCTGATGATGCATTAGAAAGAAAATTGGATCTTGAATAACCGAAACAATGGAAAGTAAATCTGTGGATGGGGGGCGGTGCTTGGGTATTTAGCATTAAATGGTTTGTATGATATGTTGTGTTCCTTGCCACATTACCTAAATCATTCCAAAAACTTCATGTATGTATTCTGTTTTAACTGTATCACCTTCTTTTTTCCCTTTGTCTTTCCCTTCATTAATCTCTTTGGCTTGCCTGTTGTTATTAATAGTGCACAAACATGCCAGACAAAGTCATAGGAAATAACACATCACTGACATGTTTGGACCTGCCTGTTTGGATCTTCCAGTCCAGTGAAGGAGATGGACTTTATTTATTTATTTATTTATTTATTTATTTATTTATTTAAAATTAAGAGCAATGAAGAAAGCACACCCAGCTATAAAAATAATAGGGGACATTAATATATTTAGATAAAGGGGATGTTAGGGAGTGCTTTCTTGAATTGGTTACAGTTCTTTATCCTTTAGGTTGAGCTTAAAATTTCAGGGTCGTGGAATGCTTTCACTAACATGTCACTTCTGAACCTCCATTAGTGTGTATTCTCTTCGTTACCACTGTCTGTCGTGTTGTCTGTTTTTCAGATTTCACTCCAGCAGTCTAGATTAGGTTGAATTTGACATATGTTTTGCTTTCATGGCGACACAGATCTGTGTTACAGCTCTGACAGAAAAAAAAATTGAAGTAAAATATTTACCTTTGCCTCCACAGTAAAGTGTAAATTGTCTGAAGAGGTCATCTTTTTCATACTTTTAAGTGTAGTTTCTGGTGTGGTTCTTAGCATACAGTATTGTTTCATAGATTCTTTCCTGAGCTCAAATAATAGTTACCCCTTAGATAAGAGTCTGGGAAGTTTATCCAAGTAAACCATCTTCTATCTCATCTTTTTCTACCTTTTGATTCATTTGCTCACGCAGTATTTACTTATCATTCAGTATATGCCAAGTAGTATTCAGGAATCAAACAAGGTTGTTAGAGTCTTTGCTGCTATTTAGTGAACTTACTGTCTGAGTCTGCCAGCCTATAAATATGAGTTCTCTACTATAAATATCAGAAGTTTTCTTCAGCTCATAATCTCATTTTTATCATATTATTTTATGACAATTCCTATGACTTCATTGACAGAATTTGATAATTTCTGCTCTCGCCTTGGATTTCCTACAGGAACCATCAAAATAGAATCTGTTTATAAATAGAAAAGGAGATAAGAGAATATGAAAGAGGAGGAGAAAGTTCAAAGACTATGAGAGAAATATATAACACATACAAACAAAATACACCAGTACTACTTCGATTTTCTGTCTAAATATATTATTTTCTATGGTTGTGAATATTACAGAAGAAGCGCTAGAGACTTGTACATTTCCTAAAGACTGTCCTCAGTTTGTATTAGTGTTACCTGTCAACATTGGGCTGAATTTTCCCTTGCTAAGACCGTGACTTTGGGCTCATTAGGTATTCCCTACCACCAAGGCACATGCTAAACACAACATTGGAAAATGAATCAAGGAGACTTCTAATGTGGGATTTTAATCAATGGCCAATTCATTAATAAAATATCATGGTACTTGTTAGCAATATCAATTTGCCTAGCCTTCCTAACCTTGGTGTCCAGGTCTTTATGTTTGATTTTTTCTTTAAATTCCTGTAACCTACTCATCCCTGGTACATCCTACCAGACAAACTGCTTCCTCTTTACCACAACTTCCTTTTGCAAGAAACGTCAAATGGGTTGAGTAGCCTCAAATATTTGAAACACATGTGCAGTACATGTTAGCCTTTTTCTGTTCTTCCATAGCTCATTACTAGGAAGGTATTAAAACTAAAGGGATAGTAAGATGTCAAGGTCATGAGAACAAGTTCATCTTCACTGAAGTATATTGTAAGACTTCAAAGCTTGACCTCTCATAGGACATATTCAGGGCTTCCATTTTGTGTAGAACAAATACTCTTTTATTCATTAAAAAGAGTTATTTCTAGCAAGTAACCAGATGGAATGAAGTAGCTCTGTATGTCATCAACCTCACGAATTTCTAAATGCTTATTAGGAATCATATGATTTAAATAGATTCCCTGAAAGCAAAAGATTTGAGTTGTCTAACAAAGAAGTTACTGCATTTGTTTGTTTTTCATTTTGAGTTTTTTTTTTTTAAGGGATGAGAATTCCCAGTGGGTTCTTCTTTTTTTTTTCGGTTTAGTGTATTTGACAA
This sequence comes from Cuniculus paca, assembly GCA_004365215.1. Taxonomy (NCBI): domain Eukaryota; kingdom Metazoa; phylum Chordata; class Mammalia; order Rodentia; family Cuniculidae; genus Cuniculus; species Cuniculus paca. The sequence continues at coordinate 4,596 of RJWT010003375.1, read as the reverse complement.
TATTTCTCAAAAGAATATCTAAGTGAAGATATCCAGGGATGTTTCAAATAATAAATTAGTAAAAAATTCATTATGAGGGAATACAGTTAATGAAAGATGTTTTGAGCAAGACACTGTGCAATAGAATTTAATATGTATAAATTAAATCTTCTACTTGGAAACATACTAATAAAAGCAATGAATTAAACATCAGGACCAAGAGATTTGGGCTTATTAATACAGTGTAACTCTATTTAGCAAACCCTAATTTGCTGAACGTTGATGCTACCAGTAAAATTAATAAGTAGGAAAAAGTGTATCCAGCAAAATACAAATGTATAAAATATTAAACTTTAAAATTTAATAAAGACATAATGCAATATTAAAAGTTGGAAGGAAAAGAAACTTGATAATTTTGAACTGGTGTCATGGCATTATAGCTGTATGAGTTGTAGAAAAACACATTGATAATGTTAATGTACCAATCTTGCTTTGCAGGCTATAATCAGCAAGGGTGAATTCTCAAAAAGAAAAAAAGAAAAAAAAGTCTCTTTTATCTCTCAAAATTTGAGATTTTAGATATTGTATTTCAAAGCCATCTAGGGATATACCTCATATTACTATTAACTACAGCAATAAAATGAACAGTTTCACAATGCATTAAAGACATGAGAGTGATAAATGTGTTGTTTTCCTTTTTTGCTATCCATTCATCACAATAATTCTTTCTTATGCTTGAGGTTTTAATGAAATGTGCAATAGAATTTTGAATGCCTTTTAAATGTCAGGCATTGTTCTAGGTGACGGAGACACAAAGATGACTGAGACAGGCATGTATTCAGCCATTATGAAACACGTGTTTTAAAAGGATGACAGATGAAGAACAATTAAATAAAGTGGTAATTGACAAAGAAAAAATAATATAATAAAATGCAAGGTATGCATAGTGAAGAATGACTTTTCTGTGACCTGGAAAGCTATAAATACATAGGAGTGACAAACCTTTTGGTTATATGAGATTTGCTTACTCCTATCTAATTGAGGCTTATGAGTGTCAGTTTGGAAGAGCTTCTATGTTACTCTAAATACAGGATTGATATATTTCAATACTGAAATACTGTAAAAAATTTCTCAAATTCTATTGTGAATAAAATCTATACCCACAGTGGGTACCTTTTACAAATCAGTACTTAACCTTTGGTTTTCCAGAACGAATCCATTACAGTTTCATTCTAGGAAATCACTTTGAAACAGTTTTTATATTACCTTAATAAAACTGTTATCCATTGGGTTCTGAAGCTAACAAGTGAAAAAACATGTTATATCACTTATAAAATATACTAGCCATAAAGAATTGTTGTTTTGTTTGCTTGTTGTTGTTAATGCTGTTCTTAAGGGAGTGAGGATGAACTTGGTTTTAGAGCTCAAGACATCATTACAGTGATACATGTATACCCATATTTATAGGAGCACAATTCATAACAGCTAAATCTTGGAAGCAGCTTATATGTCCATTGACAGATGAGAGGATAAAGAAAATATGGTATTTAACACAATGGAGTACTTCTCTGCTATAAAGTTAAAGTTGAGTTATTTGTAGGAAAACGGATGCATCTTGGGACCATAATGTTAAGTGAAATAAATCAGACACACAAGGTTAAATACTACATAGTATCTGCTATGTGAGAAACCCAAATAATAAGTAAAGAACAAATTAAAGATAATTAATAAGAAGTAGGGATATAGGTCTTTCTCAAATGGGAAGGGCATCAAGTGGGACAGAGAAGAAAGGGGATGAAAAAACGAACTAAAATATGTTCTGTACATGTACCAACTTCCCATAAGGAATGTAACAGTATATAATGAAAACAGGGACTGAAAATTTTTTGAAAAGAAACAATATTGAGTTTGAAATGAAAAAGGGAGGCTTATGAAACTTGAAGCAGTAAGACAGCATAAGGCAAACAGGACCAGACATAGAGGTGTAAGTATATATGTGTGTTCATGTGTTTGTGTGTGCACATGTGTGTTTGTGTGTGTGTCTTTGTGGGCACTGATGATATTGGTACCATTAATAAGAGAAATCTGTCAATGGTAGGTACCAGATTGCATATATAAATGAATTGCAAGAGGAGAAGTGGTCCATAGAGATCACTTTTAAAGAAATCTGGTAGTAAAGAGCAAGAATTCCAGAAGAGATCTGTAAAAAAGTGCAATGAATTACATGTTTAGGTAAATTTTTTTAAAGTTTCTACCATCACTGAAGTTGGAATACACTATAGAACTGATAATATCTTACATTAACAGCAGATATTTTTCTTAGTGAAATACAAAATGTTGGTGAGTCTCATGTCGATGGGTTTTTCACATTTGATTAAGTAGTTGTTTGCTCCATGGTAAAGAATAATAAGTAGTTGTGAAGCCTTGGGCAAGATAATTAACCTCCAGGAGCCTGAGAATCTCTGTTTTAAAATGGGAATAGCATAAAAGCAATTCATGCAGTTATGGAGGCCAAATAAGATAAATTATGTAAAAGCACTTTATAAAATACAAAGGGTTACAAACATGCAGAGATATAATCATCATCGTTATTAGTCTTTGGCTAGAGAGGGCTTGCTCTTTGGCTGGAGGGTATAGCATATTCAAACAAGGAAACCTAGATTGATTGCCCTGAAATTAAATTAAAACATCTATCAGCTACAATTCATCCTATATCACAAAACATAGGCACAAAGGAAAATGATTCACAAGATTTTATCCAAATGTAAAGATGCTTACGGAGATTTTAATGTTAGCATTTAAATACAATCCAATGAAAATCAAGTGTGCACAATTGGAGGGTGCTCAGTCATTGGAATTATTTGGTTGGACTCAGTTTTATAAAGCTAAATAAACATTCCTAAAGAATTATTATGTTTTGGCTGGGTTGACCATGAAATGCAACGGATGCCCTCTTTTCTTTATTCCTTACACTGTCCAAGAAAGAGAGCTATCACTTTGAAAAATAGTATTTTCACTTGTTGAACCTCATCCTGCCTTAAGAAGTAGTGCAAGAGATAAAGAATCTGATTCCACAGTTTACAACATCAAAATGGATTGAATGATTGTAGGAACAAAAGGTAAAATTAAGAAACCTTAGTAGGAGACAGCTTTAGCTTTTGACGTTAGGCAATCCACTTAATCTCTTTTGCTCTCTATCTCTCTTAGACACCTAATCTGTAAAATAAGATTTATGGTTTCTGCCAGACCAAGTGGTGATCTAGGCAAAATGCATATATTTTTCTTGGACAGGGCACGATCTGCATATGTATCTGCATAAAGGTTGTAGAATTTGGTTAATATGAAACATATGCAACTAAGTTGAAAACTGGTGTCTTGGCAAATACGTAATTGTGATCACCTGAAAAATACTCCATTTCAAATAATACCCCTGGACAGAAAAATAGAGGAAGAAATTGAGGTAGAGAACAGACCAAGGAAAGGGGTGAGAATCTATCAAGCCAGTAAACACTTCCCTGTGATGAGTGACATATATGTACATACCTAATAGAAATACAATGTGCAGTGAGTATATACACACTTAGGAAAATTAAAACATATCTTTTCACAGGTCCTTCATCAATATGGAATGAGGGATGCTATTATCATTGGAGGTGATCTCCTATGTCGAATGGCTTTATATTAAAATTTCTAAATATTTTCTGACATAAAACCTAAAATTATATAATTTCTTCTACATATGTAAAAGAGCAAGTAGGAGACTATTTGTGGAGACTTCTTAGTAGATTTTCCTTTTTTGAGTTCTTGTCCCATTCTCTTTACTTTCCTCTCACCAATGGCACATTAGCAATTTTGTTAGTTGTTGGTAGAAAGTGAAGGTCATTGAATCTGTTACTCATTATCAGAAAGAGTATTTTTCTGCTAATTTCCCAAGGAAAGAATTTAGTATTAACCTCCTTAAATTTCATAGAATAATATTAAAAAAAAAGAAATTTCAAATACAATATGTGGCAGGGTCTTCTGAAATAAATCTTTTATGATCAACATTTAAAAATAGTGATCTTGGACCTCCCTGAATAGAACACTGTTCAGGATCTTTGTTGTTCAAGTTTTCTCAGGTTTCTCATTGCCAAAACCCCTAAACTGTGAATTCCATTACGTCACTTTCTAGTTTAGTAATCTTTGCATGTTACCCATTGATACTTTGAATAAACTCAGTGTTTTTTCTTGATTTCAATGCCCACTGCTATTTCGGCTTACCCTGCCTTTCTAAGAGCATTTTCATTGACTCTGAAAAAAAATAAAGCCTGATTTCAGTCTGACTTGTGTGATGAAAGACTATACCTTACTTTTGGAGTAGTCATGTGCCTTACTTTTGGAGTAGTCATGTATACCTTGGTCTCCAGGTCTCTTATGGAGAGTCACCATTGGTGCCAGCTAATCAGTGGTCAGTTTGACTAGACTAGGATATTCCTAGAGAGGTAATTGGATCATGTGGGTGCTTATTCACCAATGTATTAATCTACTGATAATCATGGATCCAGTTGGAGGAAGATAGTCACTAGGGGCCTTTGGAGAGTACATCTCCTGATGACTTTCTTTCCCTGTGCTCAGCTG
>RJWT010003374.1:0-36672 GCA_004365215.1 Cuniculus paca | reverse complement strand
CCTCTTTTCCCAGTGCTATTTCAGACAATATAAAAAGAAGCATAATGGAGCATCACATAGGGGAACTGTTGCTTAAGCAGAAGGGATGGTTATTGATAACAGAAGCAAACTGAAGAATAAATAATAAAGAAAATTTTGGAACACATGAATATGCATTCTGTGCATTTAAGAAAGGGCAAAAAACAACTGAACTGTTGACTGTTAGAAGATAAGAAGCATTACAGGAGCAAGTGGCCAAGGGATGAAGATAATAGAGTGGTCACTTGCAAAATGAAGGCAGGATTTGGAATCTGGAGAGAGCAAAGAGAAAGGATTTTGTATTACAAGAGCCAGTCCACACAATGGCAGAGAGCATGACCTCCATGGCATGTTTGAAAATTATGCACTCACTCTTCTTTTTTTTCACTAATCTTTCACCTAGTCTTGTGATCCCATCATTTTCACTGTCATTGCTCCGGTCCCAGGGTAACCCATTGCCTTGCAAATTCACAAAGTGCTGCTGCAATTGACAGTGTGGACTCTGGAGCTGAGCTAAAATGAGCTCTATACTTGGCTCCACCACTTGGTATCTATCCGACCTTGAAAGAGTTGTTTATCCTCTGTGAGTTTGTGGTTTCCTCATTTGTAAAAGAGTGATAATGAAAAACTTTGTAGTGGTAGAGGGAGAATTTAATGAGATAATTCATGTTACCCCTTAGTACAATGCTTTGGTTGTAAAACTGCATCTTTATTTTTTTATTTTGTACCCTACAAATCCAACACAGGATTGGGTACTACATGCACCATAACACATATGCTCAATGAATTAGAACATGCATACACTTGCCTGTATTAATTTCCTAACTTCTTGTCCTCAATCCATGGCTAGGTTTTAGTTTTATTTTAATAAATAAAATTTTATAGAGCTATGGTTTTTGCTTGGATCAAGACTTTTAAAACATTTTTTGTTCAATTAATTAATTAATTAATCACACTTATATAACCTCTTAATGGAAAATGTCCACTTTGAAGTTCAGTTCTTTTCCCAGAAGAAAGTAATTTGTCAACTTTTTGAAAACTTTGATTCAAGGGAGCCTGTTATAGTCCACTTTAAGTCACAAGTTCCTTTGAGGCCTCTTGCTAGGAAGTCACATTTCAGGCCTTGTTAGTATAGACATGAATATTCATAATGTGATCCTCTATTTCTTTTATATCTCAAACTGATTCCTCTTCCACAATCCTGTGATCTGTGTCACTTTATCAGCTGGACTTCAAGGGACTTTTCTGTGAAGTCACATGACAACTAAATTTACTTCATGGTCCCTTTCCTCTGATGAATCTCCCAGCTTATCCAACATCACTTTCCCATTTCTTTTCTGCTCTGATTTCTCAGTGCAACAGAACTGAAGTGTAAGTCTCCCCTTCCGTGATGGGGAGCCACTGTTAGAGTTACCCGGAACTCTTCATCAGCTTCAGGGCAGGCCCAGTAAGAGGGGAGTCTAGGGAGAACATCTCTGCCTGCTCCCTCAAGGACAGCAGGAAACTCTGTAGAGTGACATTTAATAAAACAACCCTTATGGCTCATTTCTATGCTCCAGTAGGGCAGTGTCAATGGATTGCACTAAGCTGGAGTGGGTGAGATTTACTGACAACAGGCAAGGTACAAAAGGAGAACAGAGAGTTTAGCTACATTTGCAACTAAAAATATAAGTTAAAATTTCAGAAGCAACATCTAATTTCACTAGTTTTTTTCTATTTTCCAGAGATGAGTAGGGTATTGGAAGGGTCATATAAAATGAGTTTAGAGTTATGTGAATATATATATACACATATATGTATATATGTGTATGTATATATATTAACTTTGTGTGTGTGAATGTGTTTCCTATGTGTTACTTTTGACACACATACTGACTTTTCTTCTTAAATTGTTTGTGAGTGCTGAACTAGCCCGTTATTTATTTCTTCAGTAAATTCAATTGGCTTTATAGTTGACACAATCAGTATAACATACTCAGTGACTGTTGGACACACCTACTTTCCTTCTGTTCTTCACTCAAACATCTGCAAAATGTGGTATCTCAAGTATATTGGTCTCTTACCATGAGCTACAGGGAGTGTATCTTCATAGAATTTCTGGTTTCCACTTTAAAGTCCCCTGAATCCCCATTCTGTGGACCTCTCAGTGGGAAGGGTGAACTCTAAGAGCTGAGAGGCACAGTTCTGCAGCACAAAACCTGTATCAGAAAAGAGTTGCCCTAGAGAGAGACTTAGTGCAGACTTGACTTCAAGATCAAGATTGTCTGCTTGAGAAGTGACACCACATGGAGTTCTAGGAATTGTGCTGAATCCTTTCGATAAAACCCAAGTGTGTGTGTGTGTGTGTGTGTGTGTGTGTGTGTGTGTGTAGATATGGCCTGCGTCTTAATAGAAAAGACAAGAAATGTCATTTTTTGGTTCTCAATAAAATTGATAAGATGTATATTAATCTATGATTTTGGACTTTAAAACTAGCATGTTTTTCTTAAAGATTTACTTGGTACCTAGTGGTATAGCCTGCTCCTGACAGAGCTTACACCCACATAGACAGATGTGCCAGATAAGTACAAACAGTACTCATGGAACACATCTCTAAAAAAGACTTTATTTTTGTCCCCACTTTTTCCTTCGAATCTTTCCAATGAGAAAACATTTCTCTACCATGGAATCAAATTCAGAGTCTTATGTGACTTTTTCACTTACTTTCAGGTGATGAAGGCCCAGTGACAACATTAAGAGAAAACAAAACACAGCCTTTATTGGTAAGTTAGGATGCCTAGTCCAAATCCACATTTTAATATCCATGCAGAGATACATACGCACCTTCTCCTCTGACCTGCCCTCCTGCTCATTCACTCTTTTCTTAGGCAACTCCTTCTCTATTCTCTGACTGCCATCTCAGACCTCTCTGAAGTTATAGAGAGAAAAGGAACAAGAAAGTTCTCTCCTGGTTGCTACTACTGTAATGTGGCTTTACTTTCTGCTCCCAAACTACCTCAGGTTCCTCAGGTTTGGGTTTGGTGTAGGCCTCTGTCTCCAGCTCCAGAAGCACATGAGACTTCCCAGTGATTCATGAATGCCTTCTCACTAGGCTTGGGGTTAATAGAAAGCATTCACCCCCATCATCAGGAAGGGAGACCTGAGGCTGTGGAACAGCTGTTACCAAAATATTCCTCTACAATTCCAATTCTTTTGCTCTTTCACATTCTTTTTTGTGGAAAAGTTTGTTGACTTAGGAACACTATTATTAATTATTTCTTTTGAAATACTGAGTTTCATAGGTACTGAGATTTGGTGCATCGCTTCTAACTTCTATCATCGTGTTACATGTCAGATGCAGGTGAAGGCTGTAAGAATTTATCTCCTTTTGTGTATGTGGTTGGAACTCTAAAAGTAGAATGAAATGGGGCGCTTTATGCATTCTCTGCATATAGATGGCAGTCCTAGGAGAGGTTTGTAAAAGAGGAGGCTGCTGTTGCAGGCTAACGGATGGAAATACTGAGATTGTCATAGCAGACAGAAAAGACTTTGCAGTTAAGGGAGTAGTAAAAATGTCTCAAGTTATTTTCTTGCCACAAGGACAAACTGACAGTCACAATTTAAAGAAGAAGGTATTTATTTTTGCTCAGAGTTTGTAGAGAATTCAGTCCATAACTGGCTTGTTCCAAGGCAGGAAGGCATGAGAGAAGAGTAGCAGAGAAAAGCTACTCCACCATGATAGCCAGAAATAGAGAGGGGAAAGAAGAATTGGAGAGAGCGATATCCCTTTCCAGGTCATACTCCCAGTGACTCCATCTCCTAACAGCAAACTCAGCTACTGAATTCATTATTCCACTGATAAATATAGCACCCCCATGACTCAATCACCTTCCACAAGCCCTACCTCTGAATACATGAGGCTTTTGGGGAGCATTCTAGATTAAATCATAATAATCAATAAAGCCTCAAGAAGAGCTAGACTAGTGAATGAGCTTACGAGGGAAAAATGGGACTTCTTATGGTTGGCAGGGTTCCAAGATGAGTCCAGTAACTCATGCCCTTGTATAATGCGCTCCTCCTGAAGGTAGCCAGGACCTGTGATATGATGGGCTGTCACTTTTGTGATTATATTATATGCAAAGGGGAAGAGAGTTTTACATACATAATGAGTCACTAACCAGTTGACTTGGAGTTAATAAAAAAGGAGTGTTTTGGGTAGGTTTGGCTCAAGTAATTGCATCTTTGAAAGAGAAAGGCTCTTCTGCTCAGTGAGAAGAAAGCACATAGCCATTTTGTGAACCTTCCAGTGGGAAGGATGGACTCTAGGAGCTGAGGGCTTCAGTCCTGCAGCCGTAAAACTACAAATTCTATCCACACTGAATGAGGTTGAAAGAGAATCCAAATCCCCAAATAAAACCACAACTTTGGCTGATTGCTGGACTTCAGGTTTTGGTGTCCCTGAGCACAGGCCTCAGTCAGGTGTTGCCAGGAGTCTAGACCATAGAAACTGAGGTAATAAATGGTGTTCTTCAAGCTGCTAAATTCAGGGTAATTTGTTACGCAGTTGTAGAAAATGAATATACTTCCCCCATCAGACTTCTTCATGTTGAACCATGTTGATAAAGATACTAGAGCTAGCAAGAGACCTAATTAGGGGGGACTGAGGACACTAGATTTGATGGGAGTTATGATGCTGAAGGCAGAAAATCAACTTCATTGGTTTTGAGACCTGCTCAGGGATTTGGTGGAGTGTGGTTGTGAGTATGTCTGCATGGGTCATGAAGGGTCTGTCTGTGGTCCCTTGCCACTTTCTGTCTGGCACTGTTCTCCTGCTCTGCTTTCTGGCCACTAGGAACTATGCATCTGTACTGTGCCACACACTTCCGGCATGATGTTCCTGTCTTGAAGCCAGCTGACCATGGACTGAACGCCCTTGAGCATTCAGTGAGTCAAATTAAAATCTTTTCACATAAGTTGTAGGTGTTAAGCATTGTGTCCCAGCAACTGGAAAACTAATACAGAAATTTGGTATTCAATATAGACTCAAAATTTTGTGTTAAAAAGCAGTCTGGTTTGTTCTTGCTCTGTACTGCATGTAGATTGGCTAGAGTAGTTTCTCTGTATTATCACACCAGGACCCACATTCATAGTGCACCTTCTGCAGTTTTGCTGACAGTTGTAAAGGACAAATAGAAGAATATAATGAGTTGCATAGAGTCATTCATGACTTCTTCCTGAAAATGACACACTTTATTTTCACTCTCAAAGGAAATCACAGGGATACACATAATTTTAAAAGTCAAAAGAATGAACTAGACATATTTGTTGAATTTCATCATTCAGTGTGAAATAGTCTTTTTGGGTTCTTGAACAAAAGGGTGACAATGGTGGCCAGGCCTCCTGATTTAGGTTTTCAAATAATCAAGGAATAGAAGGAGGACGACAAGAGAAAAACCTTATGAAAGTCACAGGAGAGAGTTTTGACAATGGGAAGAAATACAGTCTAGAGGGAATAATGGGAGTTGTTCCTGTGAGAGAGATTTGTTTGTTTATACAGCAGAGGGGAAAGTATTAGTAGAAAAGGCCCATTGCTCAAGTGAGAGGTGGTATCATTTCTGCTAGAGCTGAACTTCTCATGGAAGTGTTGGTGTCTTCCAGGAGAAGGAGAGAGTTTTGAAATGAAGGGTCAGATAAAGTGTTAGAATCTTAGAGAAGGTGCTGAAAGGAGTAAAGGAAAGTGTTCTGTGTTGTAATAAATCAAGAGCATTGCTGGTCTGGGCAAGAACCCTGTTAGTAGTCAATAATAGCTAGATTGTTGAAGGACACCGACTGATTTCTAAAAAAGCTATGAAAACAATTGGTGAATGGGGTGATAGAGATGGGAAGAAATACAGTCTAGAGGGAATAATGGGAGTTGTTCCTGTGAGAGAGATTTGTTTGTTTATACAGTAGAGCGGAACGTATTAGTAGAAAAGGCCCATTGCTCAAGTGAGAGGTGGTATCATTTCTGCTAGAGCTGACTTCTCATGGAAGTGTTGGTGTCTTCCAGGAGAAGGGAGGTCTCCACAGTAAAAACTGAGGGAACGAGAGAAGAGAAGTCCCATAATAAGATGGAGTGGAGCTGAAGGTGAGGGCATTTGGGTCTGGAGAGTTCAGTTTGCTTTATAATGACATAGGTAGTTATGTGCAGGGAAAGAAGGATGGAGAAGACGCAAGGCACATGGAGTTTTAAAAGCAAATGTTGTATGCATTTGGGGGAACTTGGGTATTGTGAGAGAGCTTCCCAGAGCACAAAGCAGGAAGAAAATGGAGCCCAGTAGACTACTTGGATTCAGCTCTTCCTTCATATACCTATGACATCCCAGCCAGTCTTGAAATGCCATATATGGGTTAGAGGAGAGCATAAGAGAGGTGTATCTTTGATCATGTCTGAAAGGAGAATGACTCTGGGCAGGAATCTGGCAGTGTGACTTTTGAGAATATGTCTGAATATTTTTGTGAAGATTTGAATATTTCACTTTTGCAAAAATTGGAGAGTTGACTTTACTAATCCTGGCATGCTAAATCATGAAGAATATGACTTTGATGTCTCTTCATATTTACGTTTTTGATAGAAACATTTTGCTTCTCTCAGGTGAAAAGATCCTCTTCTTTCTTCAATTTTGCGAAGCTTTTGTGGTTAAAGTTTAGTGATTTTCCTTTTGGGGAAGTGTGTTTTATGTTGGGGGTGGAATTTACCATCTATTCTTTTGAAGAGCATCACAAAAAATACTTTTTTTTATTTTTCTGGTGGCTGTCATCAGTAAAACTGGAGGAGAGGTTTTCTTCTACGTGGATTAGGTTGATGTACCAATCTTTTTCTTCTCTGGGGTTTTTAAAGAATCTTCCATGATTGGTTGAGCATGAAGAATCTTCCTGTGACAGCTCTATAAAGAAAGAAAGACAATAAAGACAATATAATAGGCAGTCAGTCGATGAAGATTTTTGTCTAGAATAAATTTAGCGCATCTCATAAAGTTTTTATAGATGCTACCTTTCAGATGCTTAGAATATTATTATCTAGCCCAATATTTCTCTGCTTTTGATTTTTCCTATCTTTGCCTGGCAAAAAAAATCCACGACACTTTTAGGATGTTTGTCTGTGTTTATTTTAAGCTCTTAGCGGAATTGTTTAAATGACTGATTTCTCTTTTTTTCACTGCTTAGTATTCTTTTCCTTTGGGATTTAATTACAGTCTTCCACAAAAATCTGACAATTAGTGGGTGTTGAAATGAAATTCATAATTTATATCTTAGCTTTCACCTATGAGCTTCAATAAGTCCTTTACAGGCATAAGGGTTTGGTGCTTTTGGACCAAAATGGAAGGAAAATGAAACTGTGATTGAAATAAAATATTTGATCATTCTCAATTAATAGAACAGAAAGTGATCACAAGCCTAGCCTGGACCCACTAAAATGAAGTTATTTAAAAATTCATCTGCCAAGTGAAAATACACAAAACCAAATGAAACATATTAAGAATTCTACATACTTTTTTATGCTGGAAACTTTGCAGGTACTACAGGTCTCTTTCTCTGCTCTTCAAATAAAATCCAACCCTTTTTTCCCCTCTCGCCTTTTCTTCTTTTGTCTGCTTAAGGTGAGCGTGAGTCCACAGGAAGCAAAGCTACAGAGGCAGCTGCAGAGGAAATATGCAAGTGCCAGGTAAAAATATATTCATATCTTTCCACATGGATGGTGCTTGATGAGCCCAGCTTAACATCCCCTGGGCCCGAGGAGTTGTAAGACTCCACAGCATATTTTATTATTTAATGGGAAAGGCAGTGTATCCTCACGCTGAGGCACCCATGATGCCTGTAATCCTGCTTGATACCCTTTTTACTAATAACACACTCTTTTCTTCATTTTCTGAAAAACCAGTGGGAGGGGTTAACAAGGGTTTGACTCAAGAGAGAACCATCCCTTGAAAAAACCTTCTTCACTAAACCTTTGTAGGTTGAATGTTCTGATTTCTGCTGGTGAAGTTCCCCTTTTATGGCAAGGAAAGAACAGTGACAACATAGTGTGCTTAATTTTTTCCTTCCAGAGAGAAGAGTATTGGGGTCACAAAATCATATTTTTTTTTATAGTGTTGCTGTCACTTCTGCACTTTAAGAAGGAGAAAGCAGGTACTCAAAGTCTGAAGATTTGTTTTTCTTACAACTTCGTGCATGTGTGTTTGTGTGTGTGTGTGTGCGCTTTAGAAATTACTCAAGTACAGCGTGCAAATTCTAAACTCATGGCTTTGACTACTTTTGCTTCCTGGCCGGAGCCCCACGGTGGAGGAAGGCAAGGCCGGCAGAGAATTAGGAGCGGGCATCCCAGAGGAAGCAGTCCTGAGATGCTTTAGGTGTTCACGCATGGATGAATGTAGTGGACAAATATGAGGTGTACAGGTGCTCCCTTGTGCCTACATGATTAGAAACATCCTATGGAAGCTTTAGACTTGATATTGTGGAAGTTGAGAAATGAAACAGCAAAAGGAAAAGTGTTGCCCTGAAAAACAGAAATTGTAGGCTTTTCTAACTCCAGTATATTTGCTCATGGTATGACTATAGGTGAGTGAAGCTACTTAATCTGAGTGCATCTCTGTTCTGTGAAGTGTGGGTAGCAATTCCTGTCTACAGACCACAGTTCATGATTCTCTGTGAGCTGATACCTAATTCCAAAAGTAACAATGGTACTAGGTCCTTGTCAGGGCTGTCCTAGTAAACAGTACACAGAGCTACAAGTTATGGTGAAAACATACGGTGACTGTTAAATAAAAAATACTACAGTAAAAGTAACATTGCCATTAATTTCTTTCAAAATGCTCTCTCACTTCAAATACACTTTTCCCATCATTCTTGATGCTTGCTTTCTGAAGCAGTCCTGAAAGTCCTGTTTTGTTGTCTTTAGTTGTGCTGTTCTAGCTGCCTTTGTATTCTAAATTTATTCAAATGATGATCTTTTATGGTACTTTGACTTTGAGGAAGAGCCAGAAGTCACACAATATCAGATCTGGTGAAATAAGGTAGATGAGGACACACTGTAATGTTTTTATGAGTCTGCCTTTCTGTTGGAATGTGCTCAGTCAGTTTTCTATCACATTTCATAAACACAAAAGAAGACTTCTAGAACTGCTTCAGAAAGTGGTAAGAAAGATAGGAGAAGTATATTTGAAGTGAGGGAGAGTGTTTTGAGGGAGATTAATGGCAATGTCTTTTACTACAATGAAGTTTTAAAATTTAAATATTAACTGTGTATTTTGATTACACTTCTAGCAGCCTCAAAACTATCTTGAGATATATAGACTGTGTAAGCAGGTACAATGAAGGCAAAGAGCTGTCATATTTAATTTTCTCTAATATGATTCCTCTCCCCCACATTTTAACATATCTAAAAGCAGACATCTCTGTTTGTAGTTGCTTATATTTTAAATAGCTGCTGTTTCTTTGTTAGTTATTTTACATTAGATGCAGAAAATAATGATGCCTCTTATAACAGATTAAGACATACATCCGTTAAAATATTTCACAAGAAGAAAAGTATCATGTCCATGGCATCCAACACCCAAAACGTAATGTTGTGCAGAACTTCAAACAAATTTAACCTAAGTCGCTCAGTATGGAAACAATATAGTCTACCATTGAATTGGTTTTCCATGGAGGGAGGAGATAGTCTCCCTGGATGTCTCCATCTAGAATTTGATTTTGACTTTCAGAACATCATCCAAATCCTTTATCATCTTTAGAAATTAATTGATTTTTATTTTTTTTTCTTAAATCTTAGAAACACAATCTTATCTAGGGGAAACAACTGCTACAAAATATTGCCAAATAAAAAGGGAAACAGTTGGCTCTACAGCCATGAGCTTTTTTCTTGAACATGGCTTTTAATTCCAATAGCCAGTTCCAAGTCAATACAGTGTGACTCCAACATTTTGGATGGATTTGCCTCCCTCTTTTCTTGTTCTCTATGCAATGTGTTGGAAGATTCATATTGATGATACTATCCCTTAAAGCATTAAAAGAAGGCTGTGTGTGGAAATGATAAAAGATTATGTGGAGAGTAAAGATTTTCCTCTACCTGCTTGGCCTTTGTAGCTGGGCTAGGGAATTAAACAGACAAAAGATAGATTAACATGAGAAAAGCTTACAAATTACGTATGCTATTAATATTTTACATGTAAGCAGAGATCTTTATACATTAAAAAAATGAAGACCCAAAATATGGATAGACTGAAAGGTTACATACCATTTTAACAATGAATAATAAATTGTGAAGATATTAAAAAAAAAGTTTGGGATATGGACAATAAACTAAGGGAAAGTTGCTAGGAAATGATGGAGGAAGAATAACAAAAGATAAAGTTCATTTTAATAGGTTTGGATAGATTCATCTCAGTATTGACTACCCCACCTGGAATGAATGATAAGAATGTCCTCTTTCTGGTAGAGGCAGGGCATTTTCCTTACTGGAAATTTATACTCTACTTTTAGGTAGTAAAGGGGGCAGTCAGAAAGCTCTCCTTGAATCTGTTTTTTCCCAGTTGCTTTCAGCTAAAATAATCACAGTGCTATATTTTAGAAGGGCATAATCTGATCCCATTTGGCTGTTCGATATTTTATACTTTCCTTGCAAGGAAGAAATTGGATCCAATTAGTTACAAATTCTCCTTTGACTTTCACTTGGACAGTTGCCCTGGAACCCTGATATATGATACCCTTTTCAGTGCATCCCAGTGTTTAGTCTGAATGGTATTGCTGTCTGGCATTGGGGTCCTAGTCTTCTTTCTAGTATTTTCCTTCATTTTGTGTTTTGACTTTTTGGTTGTGGTCAATAGCCAATCTGTTTTCCATTCTGATCTCCTTCTCCATCCTGCTGCTGTAGCAGGTGGATTGAGCCCCTCGATTGTACTGGTTCTCTAATCCTCATAATACTCCTTGAGATCTTTCTCAGGAAAATCAATTTCATCTGTTGGTGGTAAAGAGCCACACAAACTCCAAATTCAAATTTGGCTTTTTCTAGTTAGTTTCTCTGTCATTTTCTCAGTTTTCATAATCACAAAAGGATTGCAAAATCACATTTCATAAGATTATAATAATAATGATTACCTCATACTTCTATTGTGTTCCTTAAATGGTCAGGTGAGTTTAAGTGCCCAGCGCCAAAACTAGTTATTGTTAGCAGTCAGAACAACTAAGCTGCTTTTCATCTTCTTACTTCTACTAGTAGTTATTATAGTGGTAGTTATACTAATAATATTTGAGAAAAGGCCTTTTGACAAATTAGTTTATGATGGAATTTCTATGATCTTTGAAACATTCAGCAGACTTTCTCAAGGTTTGCTAGAGAATTAAATCCTAGTGCTTTAATACATTCATGGCATGTAAGGAATTAACTTATTTTCTCTGCATCTAGAATAGTACCATTAAGTAAGTATCTTCTCTGGGAGAACTGAGGAAATAGTCACTTGAGTCATTTTCTATGAGGCTTTATTCTCCAGAGGAGCTTTGGTTGGGAAAAACTGAGAATAGATTTCCATAATTTATGAAGTTGAGTTTGTATTTAAAAGCTATTTGATTTAGAAGAATGAGTGTGACTCAAAGGGGAATGAAGCTAATACATGAATTCCAAATATAGCATGCTCATGAGGTGTTTTGAAGAATCTGTCTTCTAGAGGAATTTTTTGTTGTTTATGGTTATCCTCTGTAGGCCTGATCCTGAAACCTATTTCCCAACTAATAATTTTCATTTTTACATTACTGAGCCTGAACGCTGACCATAGGCTTTTCTTGCAGGTGGTGCTAAATAAGAATGTTGATGCATTTATTTTGGAAGCCATTGGGGAATGCTGCCTAGAATTTTAGCAGATCTCGCTTTCACTGCACTCTTATTAAAAAATGAAACTCTTTTCAGCTGATTCTCAAAGAGGAGGCAAGAATAGGGCATGTTTGTGGGATAATACTGTCACATCAACTCATCCTTTTCATTTGCTTCTCCATGACAAACAAGATATGGTTGGAGACAGGAAAATTTTCTAAATTCAAATGAGTTGTGAAGGCACAAACCCCCAAAGTGTATAGATAATCTGATGTTCTGCACTGTCGTAGGGACATTCAGATCAGAATTTCTACTGGAAGAAGGTGGCTAGGCACTTGCTCTTCAGTGATATCCAGACTTCTGGAATAGCTAGAAATAGGCTGATTATATCAGTCAGATTTTCATTGCTGAGACCAAGTACTTGACATATACAATTTAAAGGAGAAAAAATTTATTTTGACTTGGCATTTCAGAGATTGTCATTTCAGAGATTGTCCATTGTCATTTGGCTCGAAGGCAGAAACATCATGGAAAAGGATTGATGTGGAAGAGATCTACTTATCTCATGTATCTGGAACCAGAAAGAAAGAAAGTGGAAAGGCCAGACAGGAAGTATTCAGGGATGATAATCCGCGTGGTCATGCTTCTGTGATTCACCCAGGTACAGCCAGAGCCGTGCTTTACTAATCTAGGCTCCTCTCAAACTAAATTGACACTAAAGACTTTCCTTCCAGGAGTGAAATTAGAAAGAAAGGTAGATAGATTATTTTTCCTCAAATAGATCATAAACCTAAAGAAGGAAGAGAACTTACTAGAACTCTGAAGGGGCTGCTCAGCTAGAATGCAGTAATGTTTGGAAATACATTAGTGTTTTGAGTAGCTCTTTGTAAGCCATGATACATCAATGCCTTTTTAGACTTTCTCAGATTTTCTGAGTGTATTATCATGGAGCCTTTTTAACTTTTCAGGGCAGGGAAAAGAAGAGTGAATGTGGATGTGATGTATTAGCGAGAAAGAAAAGACTAATACATTTTCAATAAGCCTTAAACTCTGAAAACACATACTCCAGCTTATTCCATCCAAGTTATACTGATATGATATCATGGAAACTCTGATATAGTAAAACTTTACTTCTAGTTAGAAATTGGCACTACCATTCCACTCTCTGTGGTCTTGCATTTAGTCTCCTTTAAAGAGCATTAATAATAAGCTATTTAGCTAAATAAAAATTGTTTTAGTGGAAATATTAAATGATTTATACACTTGTATTAAGTATATATTTTACTTTTCCTGTAGAGATTTACTTTTGCTTTAAAGATTAAACATGAAATAAGCCATGGAAATAAAAAAGAGAAAGAGAAAAATAGAAAAGTAGATCAGAAGAATTCAGTTGTCAACATTTCCTTCTAATGAGCCTACAATTAGGTGGGGATTGTCAACATGGTATTTGCCAAAATCCAGATAATTAGTTTTTCAGATTTGGCTGTGTTAGGGATGTTAGGGGAAGATAAAATTAAGAAGGAAATTCTGTCTTCAGGACCATAGCTGTTTTCGTGTGTTGGTGAAAAAACTAAAGAAAATTGATAATCCTCTGAACATTTAGATGAGCTCAGCTGTGGAAAATCCCCAGCTGTCCTTTGCAGTATATTTTATAGAGCTAGGCTCATTGAAATAGGGTTGATGAGGTGATTTTTTTTTATTCCTGGTTAAGTTTATAAAACAATCCATAACAAAGCATTTTGTAACTCTTTTCAATTGTTTATTGCTAGGTATTATATACTCAACTGTTTTCACACCTGCCTCCACTCCCACCTGCATAGCAGTGACTTCGTAGACCGGTAAAAACTTTATAATGAATAACTTGACAGTATTATGAGGTATTTTATAACTCATTGACTTGAAAACAGCTTTTTGAAGGCATCACAGTATAAGAAAACTTGGTGCTTACAATAAGTGAAGTTGTTCGTATCTTAGTTATCGAGAGATTTAAGGAGAGGAATGTTATCATTACAGAGATAAAAATATTCAGGAGCAATCATACAGATTGGCATCAATCAAAACTAGGAGCTCAGGGCTCAGTATTCCAACATTACCTTGACCTGCACGGGTAGCAAGGAGTTGTTCTCTGCATCCTGTTCCAAGTTCATGATAAAAGGGCCAACCTAGTGCTTAGGCTTAAAACTATCTGTTGATGGGACAGACTTTGTATTAACAGCCTTATCCTGAGGATATGCCTCGAAGTTCAGCCTCGAAGTAGGCTAATCCTTAAAAAATGGCACTAGTAACTTTTGGGGGTCTGCTAATGAGAACCAAAGTAACACTAAAGAAAGATCTGAATGAACATGTTAGATGATTGCACTTGTACTCATTGAATTGAGTGAAAACTTATGAATCGAGTTCTGAACTGCCTTACCATGTAATTTCTCTTAAAATTTGACTCCATTTAAACAAAATAGAAGATGAAAGTAGTTCCAAGGTTGTGATGAAATGATCATGTTATTGAAATGCTAACTTAGATATGGAAACTGCTTAAGAGATGACCCTGCTTGTAAGATGCAGCTCACATATTTGAACACATACCCAGTGAAGATGCCTTCCCTCCAATGAGCGTATGTGTGCATATATGTACCTATTTGACAGGCCCTTCTGTGAGTTTCAAATTTGGTATGTTTCTATTCAGGGATTTCTCTGTGCTTGTTTTAGCACAGTTTTAAAATCGTACTTAGTTGAACATACAAGCTTTCTTTCTCAAATATCATTGCGTGCTTGACAAGATTTGGAACCTTCTAGAAAATGGACCCTGATCTTGGGCTAGTAAGCAATTTGCTTGACTGGAGTATTCACCTAAGGCAAAGGGTAGAATGTGGAATGTGGCCAGCTCAGGACCCGTCAGTGAGGAGGCCATTCCCTCAGACCTTGGACCTGGACTCCCTCAAGTGAAATGGTTTCCTCCAGTCATTGCAATTAGCCTTGTGTTTTGGGAACTGAACATCCAAGGGCACTGTTGTCACTGTGGATAAGCAAGTGGACAATATCAAAACCACAGGCTTTCCTTGAAGCAGTGCAAGTCAAAAAGTAAGTGCATTTTGAAAGGAAACAAAGCCATAGGTTCTAAAGCTTAGCATGCTGAAAAAATATGCAGCAAGTCTAACACTTGTCTGTGACACCGGAGGAAAAATTCATCAAGGCTTGAATTCACTAGTCTAGGGGATAACCATGGACAATTGCCAATGTAACACTGATTGTGGGGGATGTTTATTCTGCTCATTCTCCATTAGCACAATGGCTAAAATGCACCATGTAGCCTCTGGAATTTTCATACTTTTCTGTCCTTAATTATGACTGTGGAGGCTGCTAACGCATAGTGCCTGAGAAGTATAAAGAACTCGGAGAGAAATGGGGAAAACCCATGACAGAATTGAAAAATACTCTTTCGGAGCTTGCAACCCCTGGCTCAGCAAGGCCTTCCAGGTCATTCATCTTGCTTTTGATTTGTCTGCCTTTTCACTTCAAATAGGTTTACAGGTTTTTAGCTGAAACCAATTAAAGAGAGCCAATTGGCAGGGTTAGCACTTGTGGTGTTTATGGTGTGCATTGCCTTGATTTATGCCTCTGAGCAGCTACAGTGAAAAGCAAACTATATGAAGAAGAAGGGAAACCTCATACTGGAAAGAGGCATTATAGTATATGGGATTATTTCGAGGACAGTAATGAACAATACCATAAAGAGAACAGCTGACTCTACAAGATCAGGCAATAAGGGGCATTCTCTTCTAAGAGAAAGACAAACTAATGGCTACAGCTTAGTGGTAAGTAATTATGTAAGATGCACTATATCAGTGGACAATGTTGGGCCCTTTCACTTAAAGTAGCAGAAAAGGATGCAGGGAAAATGAGCACATTTGTTGTTCATTGTACTTCCTTGGTTGAGAAAAGACCTCCTTTGGCAGACTCAAAGAAATGAATCTCTGGAGTTTATTTTTTTGGAGTTATTGAGTGGTGGGACATAGATAATTTTTTTTTTTTTAGATTTTACAGTGTTGCTCAAGGAAGGTTAATCACTTAAGCCAAGAAGGGTCAAGATATTGAATTGGGCCCTCTAAAAAATAGAAAATCCTAGGGGAGATACCCCAAACCTGAGGAAGGTAAAGAAAGATACTAATTAAATTCTGAAGTCTTTCTTTTTTTTCCAGCTGCATTGGACATAAAGTGTTCACAGTGATGTCCTCAGTCTTGGGTTGTTGATAGTTTAATCAAATGAAATTATATAAGGTGGCAGAACTTATAGGGTAGGCAAAGTGCTGGGATCTATGAACATAATACTAAATAATTCTGGCTTGAGATGAGAGGAGAACTGTAGTCTTTTGTTTTGTAACTCTTTATAACACAGGTTAATGAAATTTAAGGTGGATGATTAAAAACTCTTGAAAAGTCCTATAGATTCCTGGACGCAGAAGGCTATGATTATTGAAGAAAAAAATGTTAAGCAAGTAAGTGCTTGGAAATTAGCTGATTGAATTATCATGTAAGACTCATAATTTAGTGTTAAATTTCACAAAGACAGGTGGGTCAGGTGCAGCCTTGAAGATTTGTAATGATAATAATAATTATTATGATAGTGCTAATATTGTTGCCTTAGCTTTATTTAAACATTTACCTGCTTTTTAAATTTGCCATAAAATGCATTGATTCCTTGATTATCTAAACAATTTCCTTAGGGTGTAAGCTTAAGCATAATTATCCTCAGTTGAAAAACAAAGTTATGGCCTCACAGGGATTAAATGATTTATCATGGCAACAGATAAATGGAAGAAGAAAGTAATAAATAATTATTGGAGATTTATAACTCACCAGATCCTGGGTGAGAATGTACATACATGTATCAACATTCTGTTTTTTGCAAGTGAGAAGATTAGACTCAAAGAGGTAGAGTGAACTGGACATAGGTTACTAACAAGCAGGAGACAATATTAGGTTTTGAATGCAGATATCAAGCTTTAACTACTTATCCACAGTTTCTTTCTTGCTTGACCATAACAGCTGTTTTGTTAAAAGGAAAGTTCCCTGGATGAGTATATAAGTCATCATTTCAAAAACCCATGAAACCAGTAATGGGGTAGGAAATCTGAACTATCATTGATGAGTTACTTGAAGTTCCTTGTGGACAAGTTTGTAAGATAAAAATTCCAGGGCATCCAGGCATTAGGGAAGTCCTCATATTTTAGTATTTTTACCTCTCGGAGCTCTACCAGTTTCTTAGAATAAAAATCAGAGAAGACAATCCTATTGAGTGTCCTAGGTTGGGGTTAACCATTTTGAAATATGCCAGAATATTGTGTTCTGCTTAACGAGACCTAAGGAACTATTTTACCAAAGTCTAACCTACTGGGGTATTGTGAGAGCCTAACCTACCGGAGGAAAGAGAAATACAAAACCTCATCCCATTTTAACTTTCCATGAAGAAGTACAGCCCAGAGAATTTAGGGTAGGGAAACTACCCTGTATAGTACTATAATGGTAGATATTAATTTACTTAAACCCATAGACTCTACAACACCATTAGCAAACTCTAAAGTTAACTACAGACATTGAATACTTATTATGTTCCCATGCTTCATCAGCTGTAACAAATACATCACTTTTTATTTGGGGGATATTGGTAGTGGAGGGTGGTTGTACGTATCACAGGCAGAGGGCATGTAGGAATTCACTATACTTTTGCTGCACTTTTTTCTGTGGAAAATACAGACTATTTTTAAAAGACTTTCATGTAAATCTCATGATTTATTCAGATCAAACAGGAGAATTACTGTGGTCAGTTTAAGTTCATGGTTTCCTCTAGTTTGGATGGGCTCCTTCTTCAGCTGACGTGCCCTTCTCTGAGTAAATCTCATCTTCCCTAGTACATAAAAATCATAGCCTCTTCGTGGGTACCAGGTCCTATGGCCATTTCCTTATCATAGAATACTGAGGTGAGATGGCTACATAATTTATTACCCAAATTGGGATAATCTTGAAATGAAAGCAGACACTATCAATAATTAATTATATCAGACATAACAGACATAAATTTGGGCTCTCCAAGGAAAAAGAGAAAGAATGATCACTCTATCTATAGTTTCCGTTTTCCACAGAGCACAGAGCCTGAGTATGCGTGCATATCTATGTGTACATGTGGTAGTGGTGGACTAAATCCAGTTTAGTAGCAACTTTATTCTCCCACTGATCAGTGAGCTCCTTAACAGCAGACTACATTTTTCTCTTTGATGTATTTACTTAACTTTGACTGCCTTGGCTGTTTCTACCTCTTGGTAAGTATTAATACAATGAAAGAAGGACTGGGTTAAAGGTTTAGTTAACTTTTTCTTTGTTTCTTCTGTCAACCCCCTCTTCTAGGATTTCTGAGTCTGAGTTCCCTCTTTCCTTTAGCATTCATCACTCTGCTCCAGTGAAATCATTCCTCTTGATATCAAGTTACTTATGTCTCACATTGATTTTTTTTAGCGTTGCTTTTCAGGCTAACACCACACTACCAAATTAGGTGTAGTTAACTCATATCTTGGGATTTGAGCTTTTATTTGATGATAGCTGTCTGGTGAATTTGGTAGCGAAAGCTTGTGGAATAGTGTATCTGAGGGAAAATCAAGACATCCTTATTAAATGGGCAAGGATGAAAGAATGGCAGGACACGTCACAAAGACTTTTGCAATTACTATGTTTAACATATGTAGTATGCACATAACAAGAGAAAATAGGAAGTAGGGTTGATTTAGATGCATACTGCAGAGTTGTTAGAGGGGAAAAATTGGTGATAAGGTCTTGATAACACCAAATATTTTTTAACTAAACAACTAAATGAAAAAAACAAAAAATTTCATACATGTTATTTATAAGGATTAGACAAAGACGATCTTAAGTTTGGATGAGGCTAAGTACAGGCAAGCTGACTGAAAATAATGCAACTAATTGCTAACTTGAACTGCAAACTAGGAAACCTAGGTTCTAGCATTGGCTGGGAGGAGTCACTGTGTAGCTGAGCCTCCAGAAGTCTGATTTTCTTCATCGTGATGTGAGAAAATTCATACCACATACTCCTGGAGGGCATCTTGTAGATGTAACAGTCTCTTTCCATAAGTTTTTCTTAAGGTAACTAAGCAAAAACACCCCAGATGTAGAAGAGTCAGCTCAGACTGTGGTGTGAATCCTGAGCCATTACTTCCCCAGGTCTGATCCATGATACACTCGCGCTATCCTGCTCACATAGTTACTAGAAGGGATCAGTCAGTGTCTTTTAGACAGAGGCTCAGAATTTCTTGGCTTGGAGAAACTTAGACCAATCCCAAAATTGTATAAAAATGAAGCTAAAGCTTAGAAAGAGAAATATCCAAACTCACAGAACCATGTCATGGCAGAATATTTACTAAAACCTTTGACTCCTGATACTATTCTACCATGCCACTTCACACATACATTCAATAGTTTCTCAGGACTTACTATTGAGTTGACACCTCTAACATTTTAGGTCCCAAAAATGGTGTAGAAGATATGATCCATGTTTAGGAAAAGAATATGTTAAGAAATATGTGTTGATATGTTCTCATGTTGACATTGCCTATTTATAGTTGTTTTCATCCAGTAGTTCCCTGCCTCAGCATTAGCACTGAAGAACGTCACACATTTGTTTTTCTGATGTTCACAGTATAGCAGGATGGTCAATACTGCTTATACTAATTAAGATATTAGTTGGTAATACTGATAGGGTCCCATCCCAAACTCCTACTCAACATAATATCTCAGAGAACAAGGTTATTTTCTCCTAATGTAAAATGCAACAAGAAGCTCTACTCTCAATAGTCTTTTGGGGACTCAGACTGTTAGAAGCTATTCCAAATACAGACTCCCAGGGGTTACTTCAGTACCAGTATTTGGCCAAATGAATAGAAATAGAATACATGATGATATGTGATGTTTTTCTGGTTCAGGACTTGACATGGCACCAAACACTTTTGATCACAGTTCATTAGCTGGAACTCAGGCACACGATCACACACATATATATAAAAAGCTGGGAAATGGAGTTTACCTATTTGCCTGGAAAGAAGAAAAATTATTAAAACATTTTAGTCAACTGCCAGCAATCTTTGCTATATTAGTTTATGTTCAAAGATATGGTGAAATGTGTTCCTGAATCTTATCTTTTATTAAAACATTGCATGAATTTCTATTCAAAATTAGTTCAAATTTTTAGAGGGTGATTTGCATCAATTGTTAAGTAGGTATATTCATCTCTGTAGCCAACTCCCCCCTCCTTTTTATAGTGTGTGTCAGATGTCTTTAGAATTCTACAAATAAATTAAAAAGCTCAATATTGCACTTTGATAATGCTGGGTCTGCTTGATTTTTCACCAGGGACAACATAACATAATTGTACAGTATCTCAAATAACTTTAGTAATACCTTTATTAAGCAAGCAAAAACAATGGTTACAACAACAATGAAAACTTTGCTTTACTTTTGATGTAGTTCTGAGGAGTTAAAGAAAGAATTAATTATATTTCTTTTTAATTGGAAGAGATATTTCTGGGTAAGCGACTTACTTCTTATGAGAGAAATACATCTGTATAAAGATAGAGAGGTGATTTTCTCTACCATTAACCAGCATTAGAAAATTCTTCAAACTTCCAGCAATCATTTTTTGCAACTTATATGACTAGCATTACAACAAAAAGTGAAAATTTGATAGTATTGTTGGCATGAGCTTTATATGGAATTACTAGCCTCTTCAGATAGATGTAAAAGAAATCCTAGACTGAGGTCTCAGTTGAGGGTCACTTGACTATGACGTTAAGTTAAAATACCCCATCAGATTGCAATGTTCTTGTGGCTTACACCTGCATTTTATTTTCTGTTCACTGTCTCTTATTTTCATCAAGGCTTTCTCCAACTACCATATCAAATATATTCGTGGCTTTATTTTATATCACTGTTTTTCTATCTCACTTATATTTTTTACTTATCTTTTTTTTTTTTTTTTGCGGCACCAGGGATTGAACTCACGACCTTGCGCTTGCCAGGCAGGCGCTTAGACCGCTGAGCCAGATCCCCAGCCCTATATTTTTACTTATCTTTTTAATCATCTGTGTGCATCAGTAGGATGTGAACTCAAAGAGGGGAAGAACTTGCTCTTTCTTGTTCATTACTATGTTCCTAGCACCTTGAACCAATAGCATCAGAATTAAACTACTGGCTCAGTCAACTCTGGTTGAATGAAGGATTTGTTTCATGTAAAAACAAAATTGCTCCGTTGTCACATGACTGAGACATTGGTCACTGCTTTTGTCCTACAAGTGTTCTTTCTAGGTGGTTGCATGTTTCAAAGCCATTGTAAGCCTATACCAGTTAGTTTTTGCTGATAAAATAATTGCTTAAATATTAGTGGCTCAAAACTACAATTATTTATTTACTTTGTGATTTTGTGGTTCTGCAATTGGGGCTTGGCTTTCATCTGAGAGATTCTTTGGTCTAGACCAGGCTCACCTATTTGTCTCTGGTCAGCTTTGAGTCAGCAGGGTAGTGCTCTGTGGAAGGTTGGCTGCTTGTCATTTGGGGTTATGGGAGTGGTTAAACCTCGTGTCTATTATCATGCAGTAGATCATCCCTGTTACTCACACGGCAGATGCTCAGAGTTTCAAGAGCACAAGCAGAAGGTGCAAAGCCTTGTTTGGACAGGCATATGTTCATAACTGGTACCAGGAACCTCTGATGCAACCAATTGCCAGAAGAGTGTCATGATAGCAACACAGATTCAAAAGACAGAGAAATTCACTCTACCTCTAAGAGGATAGAATACAGCACCTTCAAATTTCAGGAACAGGGGCCTAGAAAAGTAGAAAGTTTATAGTCACTTACAGAATTTGTCACCACCTCTTTATTGTATGAGTCTGGAGAACCCTGATGATGGACAAGTGCCTTTTCACTAAAATATTATAATATCAAGGCAACCAAATATAGAAAATTCAAATGCATATCTAAGACCGATATCCTCATTTGCATTAAAAAGCCTTTCCTGTGAGGGAGGACTGATTGTCCGCATCTAACAGTCATCTTCTTTTCTTTCTCCCCCACAATATTAATTATGTCCTACTCTGCATGCATCTCTGCTCAGCTTTTTACCT
Source organism: Cuniculus paca (assembly GCA_004365215.1). Taxonomy (NCBI): domain Eukaryota; kingdom Metazoa; phylum Chordata; class Mammalia; order Rodentia; family Cuniculidae; genus Cuniculus; species Cuniculus paca. Next base: position 14,655 of record RJWT010003374.1, on the reverse strand, counting down.
TACCTCTCAATAAAGAGATGGCGTTTCAAAATAAATAGCCTGATACACTGTAAAGAAGCTGCAGATACTTAGAAACAATATTTTCTAAATATTTATAAGCTATATTTCAAAATCTGTTACATTCCATGAATTATGTAAATAAATATCAGACCTGCAAGTCACCATCCCACAGCTCCAGTGCAGTAAGTCCAATTACTCATCTGTAAACAGACAAGTCATCATTTAAAACTCTGTCCTCTGTCTTATGGTTCTGTGTTTGGATTCTATCCAGCTAAACAAACCTAAAGTGTGAAACTTGCTTTTTCTTACTAAAACAAACAAACAAACAAAAAACCAACAAAAAAAGAAAGAGTACCTTTATTATGAGGAACAGTTTTATTTACTTTTTAATTTCTATGGGAAATAAGGGAAACAGTCTAGTCAAATGAATCCAAGTCTCATGTGCAGCAGGGTACAAGGACTTGGGGGAGGAAACAAGAGGGAAAAGGACAGAAGAAGCAGGGAGACGTTTTGTAAAGAGTCTGTGCTTCATTCTCTTGAAAAGCTCCCGGCTGGCAGAGTTGTCTAGAAGCACAGGTCAGCCAGATGTCAGCACTTAGCTTACACTTCTGGAATCACATTCAGCTTCTCTTACATGTTTGCAAGGATATGAGGATGAAAAGCAAGCAGGAAGCCTCTACCCCAAGTAGTCCACATCATGGGTCCATCTAGGAAGCCCACACTGTGTTCTCTCGGTTCTTAAGATATTCATCTTTCAAGATACTGGATCCAGGTCTAGAGAGAAGTATGAGAATTCTGTCCCAAAGCTTGAATGTAGTGAAGTTCATAGATGGGGCTTCACCACTAGGTTACAAAAATTTTCAGAATTATTTTTCAGCTTGTTGTGGAATTTTGAGAGTCGTCAATGCAATCTGTAAGGTAGGTAACAGATGAATCTAACGATGCCTCTGGAAAGATGAGCAAAATAAAAATGCTAGAAATGTATGGAGGGTATTTATAGCCCTTGAAAATGATGTTGAATGCAGAGAATTTTGTGTTGTGGAGTAGAGAGGGATGTGAAGATAGTAGAGAAGGAACTTGATTTATCTTATAATAGAAATCCATTGAGGACTTTTAACCTGGTATCTAGTAAGGTGTGCATGATAGATGTGGACAGGAGAATTTCATGACATCTCATAGTAGAATCAAGAGTTCAAGTATCAGTTTCCTCATTCCTAGAAATGAAGCTTAGCAAAGATAGGTGGAATACGGACTGTCCTCATTGGCCATCTATAGCACTTCAGAATGATGGAGAGTTTCTGTATTGATGGTAGATATCAACTGAAGAGGAGAGACTCAGTTTCTTTTCTTCCTGACCAGGTCATATTCAAAGCACACTTACACGGCCTGTACTGTCTAGGAGTGATGGTTATATTTAAAGGTTTTTGTTCATCATTGCAAAGAGTGATCCTTCTGGAAACTTACAGTGCCTGGAAACTTGAAATAATACCTCTCTACTTCCCTCAGTTTTGCCACTGGCTATTGTACTGTAAGTCTCTACAGGCAAGGTCTTCAAACAAACTATTAAATGAACAAACCAACCTCTGAGTTATTGAACTATCCTCACCATCATTCCTTACATCAGTCTGTTGTTTCTCAATGTTTTCTACTTGTTCATTTCAATCCTTTGCACACTGCATATGTTGATTGTTTTCCAAATTTTTTGAGGCATATGTCTGCCTATAAAGGATCCCTCTCAGTTTTCTTATCTTTTTTGCTTTTATCAGTTCATCTATTTTCACTTCTCTAGTACAGATGCAATTTATAAATATTTTCCATTTTGTAGAGATTTTGACGCTTCCTTTAATTCACAAACCTTATTAGAAATTCATTGAAATCTTCAGCCATACCACCCTGAACGCACCTGATCCCGTCTGATCTCAGAACTAAGCAGGGTCGGGCCTGGTTAGTACTTGGATGGGAGAAATTAATTGAGAAACATTCAAATTAAAAACTTTATAATAAAATTAGAACTATTTATCATAGGAAAATTAAAATCACCAGAAAGTATGAGACAAAGTAAGATCACAGGAAATTTTAATTTGCTGAGACAACTACTGTTACTATATGAATGTGTAATCTCTGCTGTTTTATGCTGAGTGTTCCCCTGTTCACACACTCATATACTCATAGATTTTGATCTGCGAGTCAGAGAAAGAGGAAAAAAAACACGAGCTTATTTTTGAAGCATTTTAAGGAGAAACATGAGTTAAAGTTACTATTACTGTAAATGGGGGAAATATATAACATTGATACTTATTTTATATAGAGTCTATTATAAGCAGCTTAAAATGTCAGTATTTTCATGATTTATTCAAGGTTGGCAAAACTTAAGAATTCTTTACCAAATTCAATACAATGTTTCTTTTTTGTTTTTTTTTTAATCAAGGTCATGATAAGTGTTACTAGAGAGGGAAAAGAAAACAGACGGGCTGGTAATTACCATGGAGCCAGCTACCAGAGAAGGGTTAGGGGTCTTTTAATAAGTCTGTTACCATTTTCTAGCACTGTCTCCAGCCACCAGTTTGAGATTTTACAGCCTCCACATAAATATTGTTAAAGGCCCAAATTGGTTCTTCAAGGTGTGAATGACAGGGCCAGTTTCCTTTATTTAGAAAAAAACAGTCTATTGTTTAGAAGCAGCCAGATGCTTTAGCCTTGAAGATGCAGTGTATTCAGAGATCGACTGTAATCAATACAAAATAGAATCTTACTGATAATATTCCTCTCTGCAAGAGTTTAGGAGTTATTAAAAGCACCTTACTTGAAAAAGCAATTACTTAAAATGCCTGAAGTTTATTATTTCCCAAAAAGGTTTATTCTGAATAAAAGATGTCTTCAGAGTATAAAACAAAACAAACAAAACAACACATTGAAAATTAAAATAAACTCTTGAAAAAAAGTTGGTAGCTGTGGTTTATACTATCCACAAACATAGAACAAAATATCAACATAGAGTGGGACACAGTTTCCTTTGAACTTAGTTCTGATTCAATGCAAATGTTTGCTTTTTTCCCCAAAAAAGTCACAACAATGTAACTTAAAAAGTTTCCAGAAATATTTATTGTACACAGCCTAGAAGATGAAAAGAATGTAACTATTATTCTTGGTTTGTTTTGAGGTTATTTACTTAGGACTAAGCATCTCATTTTTCTTGTGTACAAAAAGTAATTATGCAGTCAAAAGAAATATAGCTCATATACTTCAAAACATATGAAAAATGTAAAACTTTATTACACACATTAATTTCTAACAAAGGACATCTCTAGCATCTGTGTAACTGGGACAAGCCAAATAAGTGATGTATATATATGAATGTTTCTCCCAAATGGGTTTTATGAAGGCAAACAAACAAATAAACAATTTCTTCTTTTATGTCTGTTTCTCTTTTATAAATTTTCACTTCTCAATATAGGCAATAGTTTTAAGAATTTTTTTTGTTGGTGTCTGCATAAATATATTTGGTTCAAGTTAGTCTTGCTAGCCTCACATTTCTCATTTTATTGATTCAACTTACTCATATACACCCACTCTACCTGTAGCAAATCTAAGATGTGAAAAACTACAAATTATGAACAATATATATTCATAGCTTTCCCAACTTGGAACTTGCCCATTTTGACCTTCTGGAAATGTCAACACATTCTTGGAAAGAACATTGACTGCCAGCCAAGCCTGCTTCTTGTGCCCTCATTCTTTCACTCCCAAGCAACAGCTCCTGGATAACGAGGTCTGGATTCTGGCCACTCAAGGGAGGATTTGTGCTTTCAACTTCGGTTGTCTTGGGGGCCATGTCTGATTTGCTGGGGGCATTAGGCTGCACTATGGAGGGTTTGGCTAACATGGTGCCAGAGGGTATGAGATGACTGATGCTCTCCATGGATATAACTAGAGAAGCTATTTCATCAATGAAAGGAAAATAAGTACAATAAAGGAAAAATGACAAACACTACCTGAAATGGGGTAACAGAATTTAACATTTCAAATTTTCAAACTGGAAGCAGTCAACAGGTTCTCCTCATCCTAACTACATATGTAACAATTGTCTGACTTTTGAAACTATTTTTTCAAAATAAATAATAAAGTAATTTGTGAGTGAAATGATGTGTAGGTGGGCATATAGGTATGCATGTGTGTTTTGGAGATGGCAAGAAGTGGAGAGGTGACTTAGGGTCATGAGAAATATCAAAATGAAAATGAATAAGTGGTTCTTTAAATGTAATCTTCAAGGAGGTCTTTTGATGTGGGTTCTACAATTATCTCCATTATATAGTTGAGGCAAATAAGACACAGATTTTACACAATTTTGGCCAACATTTTAACACTAGTCAGTGACAGAACACTAACTGGAATACAGGTAGTTTAGCTCTGGGGCTCATACCTTGAGACACTGTATAAAGATTCTGTTCTGAAATATATTATGAAAAATGTCTGATCATATATGAATATGCATGTATATGCAAGTATGTGTGTGTTATTGTATAGTTCTTCCTTTGGAGCATGTATTCCTTAACGATAGCAATTACCTATTTTTCCTAGCACAGCACTGTACACATAACAGACAGTGAATGTTTGGTGAAATAAATATCTTGAATTAGTCCTGAAATATTTGGTAACTACCAGAAACAACAACAACAACAACCAAAAGATCAGAAGGGAGAACTATAATTTCTGAAATTCACTATAAAAGTCAAGACTATGTTTACCAAAAAGTAAGAGTTTGCAAGTGTTTTTTAGCAACAAACCACACTATCATTGAGCTAGAGTATAATAATAACTAAATAACATGACATTCCTCTGCAATTCTTAAGAAGATGCATGACAGAAAATATCGAATATTAAACTATAAAGTGATACATATTCTCGCTTCCCCTGATATGAGATATTTCACAGTCTCATTGTCATTATGTAGGTGTCTTGACTGTAATGTATGGAATCGTTTTTCAGAAATAGACAAATGACTTCATTTACTCATGCGGTAATCAAGGCTGAAACAAATAGGTCTTAGGAGAAGACAGGGTGAATTGCTGAAATTGTTTTTGAGACTGATATGACTTTTCCAGTTTAAGAAGGAAGTAAAGTAACTGATTTCACCTCCCAGGGCCTGAGGTTGTCATTCATTGAAATTAAGATGGATAATGAAATTATAGAATCACTGATCTTAGGAAGACTAAGAAGTAAGGCGAAGCCACTTACTACAGAGCCAGTTTAGAAATTCTTCCCAGTGCGACTGGTGCAACTTTTGCCAAGCAGATAGGTAAGTAATCGTTTGATTTTTAATTTTAAAAATAGTTGGAGAATTTCACAGGTAAGAAATATGTGACAAAAGTGATAAAATAGATTTTTTTCCCCTCTGAACTAAAAATTCCTGGATGACATTTAGCTGCGAAGTTTTGTAATTTCAATCTCTGGGGCTCCTGTGAAAACAAGAACAATGACATAGAAAGGCCTTCAAGCCTCAGCTGCAATAGGTGAGACTTGCAACCTCAGTTTCTAATGGCCTGACTTCACACTCAGAAGTTTTCTGCTCTTCCAGTGTAGCATAGAGAAAGGGTGAGGGGCTGGTGTCTATAGGTATCATTTTGACCCTAAGAGTCCCTCAAAGGAAACACCTCAATTCAGGAGTCAGAGACATTTCGGAACCCTACTGAGTTACCTTGTTGATTTCAGAGTGAAGGTCTGCTCTGCTCCCTACCTTTATGGCCTCCTAACACAGAGCACACCCTTCAAAATTACCTGGAGCCGTCATTGTCACAAACCTTCCGACATCTCTTTATCCAAGATGCTGTTATCTCCTAAAATTTCTGGGTATTAGAACTTCCTAAAAACATGACTATGTAGTCCATCACTTTTTTTTTTTTTGCCTAACTAATAGGAGTAATTTTTTAAAAAAATATTTAACTCCTATTTGTTAGGGATTGAGACACGGCCAATTCATGGCTTTCTTTGCATTTTTGTGGTCAGAAAAGCAAAGACAGAATTTTCAGATCATGCTATCCTAAGAAATAGAATATATATCATTGGTTAGTAAGCAAGGATGGCCTTTTGTGGATCTCTCACAAGCTTTCCCATTAAGGATTGCTGTTGAATTCGACACCTTTTTTCACTGAACTCAGTACTACTAGTAATGTAGAAAGAGCAGGGATTGTATGCTTGAAGTCTGTTAAGTAGAATAGATTTCAACTATTCCATACTTTCTTCATACAAATAAATTTCACACATCCGAAAGATATCAATGAATCAGGCCTGTAATTTGGTTTAAGAATTGTTATTGTATTTGAGAAGCCTGCTTTCAAGACACTTACACTCTAGCTTTTAGGTTTGTGGCTCTGAATGAAATTGAAAACTTCCTAGGAGGTTATGTACAAAAAGCAATGGAAATCATGAGGAGTCAACCAGTTTTTGTTGTGTTGCAAAATGAGATAACCATAACGATATATCAAAATACAAAGAATGGTAATATACAAGACTGAGGCAAAGAGAAGAAAGGAATTCAAGATTACTATGAAGGCTAAAGCCAGATTTGAAAAGGAGGGTTTGGGGGTTGAGGCAAACTCAGAGAAGCACAACTCCCTCATGGAATTTCTTCTCTAGAAACATTCTTAACAAAGGGGAAAAGATGAATGCTCAGAACTGCTGGCCTACAGCCTACAGTCATTTCTTGAATCATACTCCCTTTCCTCTCTTTTGGCTAATCTGTAAACATCACATGGAATGGAGGAAGTGAGTCTTTCTTAAAAAGTTGATTTTTATATTTGTTTTTCTTATAAGACTTTGGACCTTAATGGAAAACTTCGAAAACAGTATTTTCTAACTTCAGATACTCTGTATGCTCTATCAATTCTGATTAGGATATTCCTGAATTTTTGTGTCTATGTTGGTATATACTGAAGAGTGAGAAAAGCATTACATAGCCTTCTTGAAGACAATGAAGAGGAGGATTTTGTTCTCCTTTCCTTCACATTAAGGAAGATGAAGCAGTTAAGAGAAAGTGACATACAGGAAAAGCCAAGTATCATATGGCATCAATGGAGGAAAAAGCTTTTTGTTTCAAATATATGTTTTTCTCTTTCTTAGTGAACTCTATGACTAGCTTTTTTCTGTAGCAAATTATCCTCGCTAAATTCATTTTATAATAATCAAAAAAAAAAATAAACCACAAAGGAGTTTAGTCTTAACTTTTAATTTCCTGTTTTTTGTCAGTTTACATCATAATATTAATTTTATTTCCACACAGGAGAGAACATTATAAATATTTAATTATTCTTCTGTTCTCCCAGAGGAAAAACAACCCATCAACACCCAGTTGTTAAAACACAAAGTAAAAGAAAATTGAGTTTGAGATGTAGAGCAAACTTTTCCTATGTGGATGTCACTGTACACACAGGAGGAGTTGGAAGTGTAGGCTAGGTGCTATGGGTGTTCACCATCAGGCATGCCAGCTTGCTAATTGTGAATGTGTCCTGGCCACTGCTGTAGATTTGAACATGCACCCCTATTATATGTCATTTAATATTTTGGTGATACTTCTATAATTGAGAATTTGTTTTCTATAGCTTATTTGCCCATCCTTCATGGATTAAATGTGGCACACTTAGAAATTGAATTTGATGACACTTTTCCCACTTCTCAGAAGTGTGTTCTACCTCTTATCCCTGAATTCAGAGAGAGGCCAAGTAAGGCCACATGTTGATCCAGTCCAGTTATCCTCAAACATTTGCAAAATGCCTCTCAGTGAAAGAGGAGCATGCCGGCTAACATGTTAAACTCTTTCTATAATGCGCAGACTTACAAGGAGACAAAGAATCTCTGACTTCCCCTAATATAGTTGCAATAAAGATAGGATGATGGCCCTTGAAGTAAACATGAAATAATTGTCTGTAGAAGCTTGTTGAAAAAAGGCTTTGTCCCTAAATACTGGAAAGGCAGTCACCCTGAAACAACTGGGCAGATTAACATGCAGCCAGCCTGAGGTCCTTAGCTGCATGTGTGTGTGGGGAATACATGGGTGCGCACACACACACACATGCATGCACGTGCACACACACACACAACCTCATAGTGATGAATGTTTGGTGCTTGCTGGGAGGTCAACATGAAGAATCTTTCTTGGGATGGCAGCATGTCAGATTTTAGACATTTTCTCTACAAATGGGCTTTCACTGCTCAAAGGGAGGGCTTTCTGATCCAGATAATAACAGCCATTTACATGAAAAGATGCAGCTTTCAATGACATGATTAATTTCGGAAATACCTGGCATCTGAATGAAGCAGAGTCTTCAAGAAATGACTGATGATGAGAAAAGATAATTAGGCAAATGTCAAGAGTTGGTGTTTTGCTTGGTGACTGAGGGACTGGCCTGTCTAGGTTATCATACGTTTATTCCGAATAGAAATGAAAGGCCTTTGTGGGAAGTTGGGGATGATCAACCTATGGTTACATATAAAGTCTCTTTAGCTCATGTTTCTCTGGATTGTACTCCATCATGACCAGTGGGAAGCCAATGATTACCTTCAATGATTTCTCAGCGAATGCCAAACAAAGCTGGCCTTGTTTTCATTAGGGCTGAAAAATGTAAATTTATCTTGCTTTACATGTCATTTGTTCAAAAGTGACTCCTCTGTTCTGAGCCTTTTCAAAAAACTATGGACTTCTGCTCCCCTCCAGAAAAAGAAAAACAAAAAAGGAAAAGAAGCCAAACACCATTTAATAGTCTGCAGAAAGAACTTAGAAGACAAAAGGCTGAAGTGGGAGGTAATGCCAATCTGTTCCCCTGAATTGTGCTTTCTGATACTTTCTTCATTATCTTTTTTTAAACAGAGATTTTTTTTTCCCATTGGTGAATTGGACATTATCCATGATTTTACAGAGATTAGTGATCCCCACAGGATGTGATTGATGGAGAACAGAACACACCTTGTAAGCTGAGAGAGGATTTCTTCAAAGGAAATTTACAGAAGAAAAGAGTTCCTATCAATGTCAAGAGGGCAGTGCATTTTAATTCCTCCAAAAAAAAATCAAAAGATATATTCATTAAAGGCTGCACGATTGTTGATATATCCTGGAAGAAGTGATTCTCAACAATTGTAATCTTTCCACTTCTTTGCATTTTCTTTCATCCGAATGGTGTCTACAGGAGAAAAGTAGTTCTCTCTGTAAAGGCATCTGCAGACAGTGGCAATGTGTCATGAAGAGAGAAGATAATCTAAAGAAAATTCCTTACCAGAAGTTTAGGCCAGGGCATGTCAAGTTAGTTTTACAGCTGATACTACTGAATGGTGGTTATGGGTTGAACTGTGACCCCAAGAAAGATGTCGAAGTTCTACCTCCCAGTACCTCAGAATGTGACCTCATTTGGAAATAGCATCATTGCAGATGTGATTAGTCAAAATGGGGTCGTATTAAAGTAGGTTGAGCCCTTAATTTACTGTACGCATTGTCTTGATAAGAGAATGACCTGAAACAGAGGGCAACAACATGCAACTTATGGAGGAAAAGATTGGAGTGATGCAGCCACAAGCCAAGGATGCCAGGGTTTGAAGGCCACCAAGGAAAAGCTAGAGAGAGGCAAGTAGGATTTGTTGCAACATATTTTAGAGAGAGTCCTTATTAACACCTAAATTTGGGATGTCTGACTTCTAGAACTTTGACACAATGAATTTCTGCTTTAAGCCAACTATTTTGTGGCGCTTGATTATAGCCATCCTGAAAAACCAATACAGTTGTCATATAATACATAGCATACTTATGGTGGTGTTGTGTGTTTTCAGGATCTGAACTCTTACAGTCATACTCCAATTCCATTGTAGAGAACAGATGAATGTTTATTAAGCAAGTGTCATCCATCACAAATGGAGACATAAAATTCTATATTCACTAGACATAGAGAGACTGCCTTAAAAGGCCTGCCAAATGTGAACATACTCTCAGCCTATGTAAAACTGCTTATCAAGGGTCATGGCAGCCCTTCAAAATAAATGTTTGAAGCCTTTAGTGAAATAATATGCATTAAGTACATTAAGTACACTGTATGATCCTCATTAGTCTGTAACATAAAACATTGTTCAAGGAAAGACATGAGTGGAAATAAACTTAAGTGTCAACCCACTTTAGGCCTTCTGAAAAAAAGAAAATATTTTCAGGCAAATATATAAGATTTTTCACTAAATCTGTTTCTAGTAGTGAAATAAAACTGCAAAGAATTGAAATTGCCCAATTGTGTCAAAATTTCTACTTAAAATGGGACAATTCTATTGTTTTGGTATAATCTTAAAAAGCTACAAAAATAGTAAAGGTACGATTAGTACTGTATTAGTAAGTAATATATATATAACTTGACATGAGTTAATTTTCAAAACTTGCTTTAGAAATTATATTGCTCAGTGGCAGGTTGTGCAAATGATAAAGTAGTAACAATAAAAACAAAACAGATTGCCCTACTGTTTATATTTCATTTATATGGCATAGCATAAACATACTTACTGAAGTATGCCGTTTCTTCGGCTTTGAGTCTTCACTATGGTTGAAACCAGCTACTCTAACAACAAACCAATTTTAAAATAGAAGCTTTTTGGTTTGGGGACTAGAAAATTGCATGGATCGGAGAGGGTCCCAAAACTCAAGTATAATAAGATTGTATTTACCTATTTGCTTTTAATCATTTGTAAATCCTGAGATGCTTAACATTTTATGTTTAAATATTATCTCAGTACAGAGCTTTTCTACTGCTTATGCATAATTTCATCTGGAAATTAATATCTCCCACTTATAATGCATCAAAAAGCAGAAACATTTTCCTTCCTTAATGGTGTAGGAATTAGTGTAATTTTAAAGCACTTAGGAATATAATTATTTACATGTTCTAGAAATATTAACTAGAACTATCTGATCAAGGTATGAGGAAAGTTGGAAGGAAAAAAACATTACTCCAAGTTATAAATAACTAGCTATGCCAAATATCACTTAAGAAATAATAAATTATGTAGACATTCCAGATCACACAAGAATGTGTTTCTGGAATCCTTTGAAAATATAAATACATTTTTGCATTTTCAAAATAGTGCAAAATATTTGAAAATAATTTATTTTATTTCCTATTAAAGTTAATATGTATGTTTATGAAGTTTTGGTATTATTGGAAGTGATAGAAAGAAACAAATGAAGTGTTAATTTAATAAATGTGCTGCCAGTTGAGCTAAAATTGTATACAATGCATATATGTCAATTGAATGTATATATAGTTGTAATATTTTATCATTATTATGAAACGTGCCTAGTTTTATAAATGCATCTGCTCATTGTGATGATTACTATGTTCAGTTTAAATGAGATTTACCATTTTTCTTCATTTGTTTATAAAGGTATGGCTTATATTTCTTCTGTGACTGATTATATTCCTGAAGGTCTTGTGATTAACAATATAGTATTCTTTTTTATTGAGTTATCTCACACACAAATGGCAAGGCCCAAAGGGTATTCTGAGTTTACATGATTTTTCTAATATATGTGTTCCCTTCTGTACTGAAACTGCTAATTAGAGCCTTTAAACAGCTCAACATTAAATTGGTGGAAAACACCATATCAGAGGCTAATATAAAACTGTTTATGTGGAAGGATATATAAAATAAGAAGGTGTTAAGCCTAACACAAATTGAGTGGCAGGGGGTTCCCACCAGTGCTAATTTTATGTTTGTTTTGTCTCAATCAAAGTTAAAATGCTTGTGTTATAATTGCGATGTGGAACATACTTTCTTACAGATGGACTGAAAGACAATTTCCAAGCTGTGTTTGTCTAGCAAAGAAGTCAGTGGGTAGTTTAGCTATTTCTAAACACTAGTTTTTATTCTTAATGGAAAAACATATGAAGACTTACACACACATGTTTATATATATGATGTTTATATAAGACATGCTAAAATTTTAATTTCTTATAAGTACTTTTAGTGAACTTTATAATCTTATTTTGATATACTTGTCTAATAAAATTCTTAATTTCTGAAGACAAATTTCCTAATGAAATCAAATGTACAATTGTTATAATTAGTCCAATAACTTTGTTATCTCTCTCTCTTTTTTTAAAGAGATTAGGAAAACAGTATCATTCATAATACCGTAAAGAAAAGTTAATACATACTTAGGAACTCACCTAACCAAGGAAGTAAAAAACCTCTGCAGTATCCCAAAAAAGGACACTGAAAAAGATGCCAAAAAAAATGGAAAGATGTTCCTTGTTCCTGGTAGGCAGGACCAATATTGTCAAAATGATCATATTTCCAAAACTGATAGATTTAAAGGAATTACAATTGAAATATCAGTTCCAGGCAGGTGTGATTGCACATGCCTGTAATCCCAGCATTTGGGAGACTGAGGTAGGAGGATCACTGAGAGGTGGGGGTCAACCTGGGTTATTAAGTGAGTTCTATGCCAGTCTGAATGGCATAGTAAGAGCCTGTCTAAAAAACAAAAACAAAAACAAAAACAGCAACAACAACAAAACCCATCAAAGTACCAATGACTATTATCTTGAGTCAGGTTCTATCCCTAATATTATGAATGAATCGGGCTAGGGGGAGCCTTAATAAGGAGTCATCTCTATCTAGCCAGTATCCCTAACTTCTACACACATAGACTAGTTTGAAAAATTTCTATTTTTAAGCCTTTTTAGGGAACTTTCCCATTTTTACTCACTACCTCACCAAAGTTGAAAAATGTACAATGTACAGGAAAGCATATCCATTCTAGGCCATCTTTTCTATCATCAAAACACACTAGTTTCAAAATTGCCTTCAGTCAAACTTTATTCCTTACCATAGATATGCCAAAGGCTCAGAGTCAGGAAGGTTTTCATTGACTTGATTTGATTTGATTTTGTTAGTGTCTTGTAAAAGAACTCTGCTGTCCTTTTGAATAAGAATGCCTGGAAATTCCATGATGCCAGACATAGAGAAACAGGTATTTCTTGTAGGCATTCAACTAGATTTGGGTGATATCATATGACAACCAGTAGCCAGATCTCTGAAAAAAAATTAATTGATAAACTCTTAGCAAGTTTGATTAAGAGACAATAGAGAAGTCATAAATTACCAATCAGGAATTTAAAAATACCACTGCAGATTTTTCAGGTATTAAAGGTAATGTAAAACACATAGGGCATCTTTGATGATGATACTGAAGATTCAAATGAAATTCATTACTAAAAATATAAAATATAGGCAAGTTAACACAAGATAAAACAGAAAATCTGAATGCTAGTACATATATAAATGCAATCAAATCTTCGGTTTAAACCTTGCTTTCACAGATAAAATCTTACACACATTTATAAAGAATTAATATCAAAATTATAAATGCTTTTCATGTGTAGGAAAAGAAGAAATAATTCCAAATTTATTATATGAAGCTGGAAATATCCTGATACCAAACTCTAGTGAAAAAGGATAAAGAGTAAATGGAAGGCTAATTTCTTTTGTGATCTTTGATAGCAAAATAGTAAATAATATTTTTAGAAAATTTAATTTAGTCATTTATTAAAAGGTACTACATCACAGCAAAGTGGAGTTTACTTCAATAATGCTATATTGTTTTAACATTTAGAACAAATCAAATGATGTAATTTGCTACGTTAATAAAACAAAGGTGAAAGTTATATGGCTATGTAAATAGACATAGCAGAAAGCATTTAGCAAAATTTAAAAAAGATGTGGTATTTTTATAATAATGGAATACTATTCAGCCATAAAGAATGACTAACTCAAGCCTTTTATAGGTAAATGGATGCAACTAGAAGCCATACTCGTAAGTGAAATAAATCAGACTTGCATGTGTAAACAACATATTGTCTTGCTAGTGTAAAAAACTGAAAGTGTAAATAAGATCCAAAAGTTACAATAGATATAGTAAAAGGGAAAGAAACTGCTCAAAGGGAAATTTTACTGTTTGATCAATTTTTTTTTTTTGTGGCACTGGGGATTGAACTCATGATCTCGTATTTGCCGGGCAGGCACTTAGGCCACTGAGCTAGATCCTCAGCCCTGTTTAATCAATCTTGCATGCCTGTATCTGGTAGCCTGAGCAATTACTTTGAGAATAACAATATGTAATATAACAACCATTGTTAAATTCCCATCATCTTGTTTTGAAACCTTATATTGCCATTGTTTTATTGTTGTTGTCATCATTTTTCTTTTGTTGTTTTTTTTAATTGTTTGTTTGCTTCTTGATTTTTCTGTTTATTTCTATTTAAAATAAAAAAATAAAAAATTTAGCACACAGTCGTGATAAAAAGAACTCTGATGAAACAAAAAATAGAAGAGAACTTATTTATACACTCTTTGTTTTTTTCAGACAGGTTCTCACTTTGTAGTGCAGGCTGGTTTAGTTAATGATATTGTATCCATATTGGTTTGTTAATTGTCACAAATGTATGTACCATACTAATGTATTGCAATAATACAGAAAACTGAGTGAGCGTTGTAGGGGCACTTTCTACTAACTTCTCATTTTTTTCTGTAAATCTAAAATTATTCTAACACAAAAGCTGAAAAAATAATGTTTATTTTTAAAATATCTAAAAGCCTTCTTACAACTTTGCCTTATGTTCGAAATTGTTCACGTTT
>RJWT010003373.1:0-36681 GCA_004365215.1 Cuniculus paca | reverse complement strand
ACACACACACACACACACACACACACTTAAGCAGAGTTTAACAAGTTTTTTGAAATATATATCCAGACAACTGTTAAAAAAAAAAGTTGTAAAAGGATTTTCTTCAATAAGTTAATTTATAAATAAAGTTCTAATTTATATTGGCCATGTTAAAAACAAAACTGGGTTTACAAAAGATAGCAATATGAATTTCAAAGCAATATTTGCCATAGGTAACAAGCTACCAAAAAATCAGCTGGAGTCTAAAATGCATTTCAAACAGAAATGCCTAATTTTGGTTTCTTCCAAGCAAGGAGGCAGGACTGTTCACTCAGAAGCTACTAGAGGAACAAGAAGGCCCCTAAACAAGTACTTAGTATTGGTGTTTTAATTTTCCTGGCTTCAACAGTGAAGTCACCTGCTACTGATGATCCGCCCACTGAAAGCTCTGTAAGTCTGTTTCCCTGCCTGTAAGATGGCAGTAATGACACCAGTTTTAGTCAGAATACTCTTAACTAGAACAGGGAAAATTCATTCTTTGGTAACTACAAGGTAAGCAGTAGGGCAGCTCCAGGCTGGCTAATTTGGTAGCTGGTTCTTCCCATTTTTCTCTTGGTCACATTGAGCACAGGAACATATTTTCAGGCTACATCTTCTTACACACACAAGGCTGCTATTGTAGTTCCAAGCAGTCAAGAAAAGCTGACAGCAAAGCAGTGATCACTTCTTCCTTGTGAATCCTTTTCAAACATGCGGGGAACTGGGCCTCCTTCCTTTCCCCATCAGACTTTGCCTCTCAATATCCCTGGCCACATGCCTAGTCCTACACTAGTCCTGGGAAAAGGGAAAGAACTTACTGTCACAGGCTTGAGTCCTATATCATGTGGCATAGGGGTGGATACCTGAACAATACTGGGGTTCAGCCAGCCAGAAAGAATGAAGGAAACAATTGACAGATAACCAACACGCTCTGGGCACCCGCTACTTCACAGTACTGAAGCGAGGGTGAGATGATAAGGCAAAAAAAGAAAAAAAAAAAAAAAAAGGTAAAATGCACAAAATACAGATGTTAAGAGACTATCAATATTCATTTAAGCAGATGTATATTGAGGCAAAATCTCAATGATTCATTGAAAATAAAGGATCTTCTTTCAGGAAAAAATCACAAATCAGCCAACTACAATGACCACCATTCAATCACACTAGTATGTAAAAATAATAAAATGTAAAATTTGGAACTATTATGAACACATACATTCCTCAAATACTGTAGGTTGACCAAGTAAAGCATCAGTAATAGGTTTTCAAGTCATTATACATTTCCGATCTATATTCAACAAGTATTTTCTGACCACCTACTCAGGCACTAATCAAAGCACTGAGGACACCAGAGCAGGCAGAGCAAAATCCCTACCTTGGTGCTTATACTACACTTAACTACATAGCTGCTTTTGAAGACAAGCATTCTTAATCATCAATATAAGTTGTACTCAAATTAGTAGAACACAGATAATGTTAAATTACTCATGGCAACTCTGGTTTTTGTTTACTTCTCCATACCACTCAAAAAAATATCATGAATCTAAGGAAAAAATGTGACAGCTGCTCACCAACACAGCAAAGGATGAATTAACTAGATTCCTGTTTTCTCTTTCCCATGATTCCAGGCTAAACCAAGAGGCAGAGCCACACTTCAGCAATCACTTCTGAAAATGATACTTGAGAAAGGCAGAACTGAAATAGTGTTGCTATCTACCATCTCAAAAGAGTCAAGTATACACAAAATATAGATAGCTAGAGAATTAATCATAAGAACAAAATGCAATGGTTGTTTTCCACAACTGTCATCCATTAGTAGACAGAGTTGACATTATACTTTTATCTGGGAATCTTACAAGTAAATGTTACGTTTACATTGATCCTTACCAAAACAAATAACATTACTAGGTGCAAAAAGGGTTTTGTTACTTCATTCTTCATATAGGCAAAAATACAGTCCACTGATACAAACATCACACATATTAAAAATGAGAATGAAGTTTATATACTTAAGCATTCATTACTTAGGTTCTAGTAAACAGAATTTTCACTACTAATTTCATATAAGTATATAATACATTACTTCATACATTTATTTGGGGGAAACCTCCTAAATTTTCTTTTTAAAAAAAAGTGAGTGCTCAGCCGGTATATTAAGGGACTTGCTTTACTCAATTCTTTTATAAATATTCACTCGAAGTCCTACCAATTTTTCTCTTTTTATTCTGAAAGATACATGATAGCTTGTATCTGTTTTAAGTCAAAGACAGTGTGAATGCATTACTTGGTGTCAACAGTTATTCCTCCCTCTCCTCCCACGGTGTGTATAACTCATTAAGTGAGATTCAAATGGCAAACCTTTGATTTAAATTCTTTGTACTTTTTGAATCCCTGAAAATTTACATTCAGAAAAATCACCAACGACCTGAATGGGCTTGGTGATACCTACCTCAGCCCCAGGTTCTTGGGAAGCTGAAGCAGGAAGATCCCTTGAGATTAGTAGGCAATAAGAACCTCATCTCAACAAAAACTACAACTATAAATCACAAGCGGAAGAAATTAGATAGTTGACTATTAGGCTAAAGAGGACCAAATGTTTGAGACAGTAAAGAACCATGATTATAATCCTGAGTTCAACTCAGAGGTTACACTCAGCTCTCAGCCATTTGAGATAAGGGATGTGCCCTTTCCAAACCTCTCTGCATATCCAGCACCACGTGCATTCCCCACCTCAAACTCAACCAAGCCAAGACTTTCACATAGAGGAAGTCCTCATTACCACATTCGTGCTACCCTCTGGACTTCAGTAAACTTTTTAAAAAAGTGACAAGAGTTATATGTACCTAGAATTCAACTCCATCTTTGACCAATCAGCGCTGATTAGAAAGGACAACTTTGGGGAGTTTATAAAAACAGAACTGACGACCAATTAGACCTTTATGACTGATCTAAACAAAATCTCCTAGGAATGTCTCTTAGAATCAATTTAGCTTTTAAAGATGAAGATTAGGTTACTTAATGTACCAGGTAATGGATGCATATATTTGACATCTCAGCACATTAGGCAATCTCTCTGAGCAAATTTTCAAGGTACAGGCAGATGTCTTTTTAAACACTGTATGGGGGTGGGGGTGCCAAGGATTGAACCCAGAACCTCACACATGTTAGGCAAGTGCTCTACCACTGGGCTACATCTTCAGCCCTTTAATTATTTTTATGGTATTCTTTCTATAATCTTTACCTATATTCTTAAATATGTTTACCTTTTTTTCCTGATTCCTTAAATATAGATGTCCTAGGAGCTATGCACAGAGAATTATTTGTTCTAATACTGTATGTCCCAAATCTGTTTTTAGTTCTTATACACACTTTCTATAATTTTTCAAAGGTCAGCTGTCAACTCCTGAATGTGTTATTATGAATATCCTAATTAGCTCTTTTCACAATCCTAAACTTTTGTGGCCTAAGAAGCCAGGTGATCAAGTTTATTATGAATTTTACCCAAGATAAACAGCAAGAAATTAAAGAATAAACTGAGCACAGTGGTGTCTATAAGCCCAGCACTCTGCAAGGCTGAAGCAGGATAGTCAGGTTTGAGCCCGGCCTGAACAATCCAGTAACTTAGTGAGACTCTGTCTAAAAATTAAAAAGTAAAAAAAGAGCTGAGGATATAACTCAGTGCAAAGGCCTCAGGTTCAATCCCCAGCACGGATGGAGTCGGTGGCTCAGACAAGCATTTCCCTTTTAGGGTGTACGATCAGGAGGCAGCATACAAATCCTAGGGTGGCAACAATGTTCAACCTCGTGACATAAACAGTGATAATACAAGTGTCCAGTTTTTAACAATACATTCAACTATGCAATTATGTTCTGTGTGCATTTCTGTGTATTTCACAATTTTAAAAATAATTAAAATGACATTATAGGCAAAGAGCTGAACAGGAAGCTACATCTCACCTTCTTCTCATTTCAGAATATCCAAGTGTATGTGAAAATGTGCCAACATTCACATAGGCCGCAAATCCATTCCCTCCAGTTATATCTGTAGATGGTAGTCAGTATTTGTAGGAGTTTGTTTCTGCATTGTTTACAATAGAGAAAAAGGGGGAAAGAAAAAAAAAAAGAAAAAGAAGAACAGAAAAGCCCTGAAAATAAATGTCCCAGAGTAGAGAAATGGTAAAATTTATGATGGTACTGAATGAAGTAGATCAATTTGTTCCAATATGAAAAAAAAATTTAATTAAATAAGCTGTAGATTTAAACATGCATATCTGATATGATCTTATTTATACAAAAATGAACACATGACTGTGACTATTTCTGAGGAAATGCATATGAAAATGTTAACGGTGGTAACCTGTAGGACCCAGGAATAGTTTATAAAGAATGAGTACTTTACTTTCCATCCTTGAATTCTGCTTGAATCCACAGCCAGTAACTATCCATTGCTTTTAACGTAAAGAATTAACGAAGCAAATATATTACTCTCTGTAGAAACAGACTGTTGTAAACTTAGTGGCTTAAAATGATACAAAGGTACTATCTTACAGCTCTTAAGATTGAAGTCCATAATTTTTCTAAAGAGCTAAAATCACGGTGTCCACACAGCTGGTTCCTTGTGGAGGCCCAAGAGAGTCTGTTCCTCACTTCTCCAGCTTCTAAAGGCTAATAGTATTTCTGGGCTTGTGAACCCATTACCCCAATCTCACCTCTCCTCTACACCTTGTCTTGTCTTCTGTGGCTCCAACTCTCCTGCCTTCCTCATTTAAATAGCCTCGTGATTACACTAGACCCATCCCAATAGTCCAGGAAAATATTCCCATGTCAAGATCCTTAATTTAATCACATCTGCCAAAGCTCTTTTACCATGTAAGGTAACAAATTCATCTGATCTGGGGATTAGGATGCAGGCTTCCCTGGGTGCCTACCCTAACACATACAGGCTAAACTGCTTCATCTCAGTGATGGTGAACCTTTTAGAGACTGAGTGCCCAAATTGCAATCCAAAACCCGCTAATTCATCACAAAGTGCCAACACCGCAATTAGTGAATATTGAGAGTTTTAGTTTAGAAAAAACAACTATTATCCAATACTTGGCTCGCATGCTGACTGAGAGGACTCTGGGTGCCCACTGCAGCTCCAGTGCCACAGGTTCACCACCACTGCCTCGGGTCTGAGAAGTGGGAGTAGGGAACAGAGTAGAACTGTCAGGCTTATATTTCTGTGTTAATTTCTTATATTGAAAAATGCTTTATTGTTTTAATTAAAAATCTAATACATACACTATATTTTATCAACTAACATGTTATGATTATAAGTCAGCACTATTTTATATTTTACTCAAAAAAGACATGAGTTAACCTATGACATTCATTGTAATATCATGGTTGCTTGCAAAAACCATTCTCAGAACTCTCTCCCATCTCAATATGTACAGTAAACTCTTTGCAAGGAGACTGGACTGATTCCTTTGGCAAGAAGTAGAGTCTACTTCTGCATTCCCCGATGCTGGGCTTAGCCTTGTGACTTGCTTTGACGTACAGGACATTAGCAAAAGTGACCCAAGTAGAGGCTAAAGTGCCTGCACAGGGGCTGGCCTCTCTTGCCTCTGCCTTTCTGCCAGGCTGGTATTCTAGAGAACAGAGACTCTGTGACCACAGCAGCCTGGCCAGCCAACTCACTAAACCTTACACAAATAATTATTGTTGTTTCCAGCTCTTAATCCTGATTTCAGAGATCCTGAAAGGTGAAAAAATGTGGATCACAAAATCAATGAAATATGTTTTAATATGCTATAATAGATTAGTATATAAGCAGGTATCTAAAGCATGCTTCTAGAAAAGGATATAAATTTTAGCAGTTTTTACGCATTTTGCATGCTAGAGGTTATTTTTGCTTACTTTCTTGCTTTCAGTTATACTTCATATACTTTAGGTCATTGAATAAATGATCATGGGCACTGAAAGAATATTGCTTTCTACCGCAGACTATCAGAACAAGGTAAATTATCTTGTCCATTCAAGGGGAAAGAAACTAACAACCTCTAGAATTAAATGGTGAAATAATATTACCTGGTTATACAGGTAGGTGTCATAAATCATACATTAAGAAAGACAACACTGGCAAATGTTTCTTCATTTTTACCACATAAAATACATAATTAAGTTAAAAAACAGAAAATATACTAATTGCACATTCCAGTATTTACATTTGCATTTTTAAACAAATATTCCAGATACAGTACAAAGAGGTTCTATTTATCTCTCACTGCATTTGTAAGCCTTCCTGCTTATGCCCTATTAATATATGATATACTTGCTAACAAAAGGTCAAATACCATCTCCATTGTGAAAGGTAAATGTTCCTCTCTGCTACTTTAAATACAGTTTCTGGATTATTCTATAGCTACCATTTATGGAGTGTTTATTTTGTTCCCCAAAATGTAATATGAAAAAACACCAGATGTATGTATGTCATTAAGATAAAACACTCCTCATTAAGTTGTGTATGTCATGTATTTTGTCCCAGCAACAGGAAAGCTAATACACCCCCCACAGAAATAACTTGCTTAATAACTTGTGAATTTCTAAAAATTTAAACATAAATACCCACATGGGGGGTGGCTGCAATGTTGTAGAGCCCCATTCCACATGGTTTTTGAGTCTCTCCTGTTCCCAAGAACTGACATTCACAAGGCTCAGCTGCACTGCCTCGGTCCTTGGGTTCCAGGAGTTGCCCAGAAGCTCATCAGTTTCCCTTTTCTCAGGTTTTGGAGACAATTCTTTTTCTTAACTAAAAATCAAGATGTAGTCTCATTCCTGATTATTAAATTGACTCTCCTCATGAGTTTGGCAGAGGCAGGATCATAATGACATGTTTCTGTCAACATACTCAGGGAATAACCTTTCAGTGGACAAAACAAAGCAGAAATATCTAAGGGGAGGGAAGCCACTTTTATATAAATGCCTTTGCTAACTGGAAGCCTTGTAAATAAATCTATAAATTGCCATCATTATTTTCAAAAGAAATTATTATTTATAGCACAAAGGGCTGCCTCTAGTCTGTATTATGTTTGGTCTGCAGAATCTAAAAGAGATTTGGACTAATTTTAAAAATTAAAAAATTTCATATGAAAATCTGGATTTCCAGCAGTTTTGGAAAAACCCAGGGATCTGGAAACAATGGGCTCACATTCCCACACAGCACCCATTGTTGAGAGCCCCAAAGCAGGGAAACACTCTTCAGGCTGCCACAATTCCTACTGCTCTCTCTTGAGTCTTGGACACCAAGCCAAAGCACGCCATTCCACTCATTTCTGTTACCTGCCTTATACCTACTGCCAGTCTGTGACCCCTAAAAAAGCTTTACAAAGCATCTTCATAGCTGTTATTTCACTTAATTGTTCCCATAAACCCATGAAGAAACCTGGAAGCCAACATTGTTCCACAGTGTACAGAGTATGTAGTATGTAATGTGGTGAGAGCTGGTAAAAAGTAACAAGCGTGTAAAAACTGACATCTAGCCTCCTTCTACTTAATTGGTATTGTCACTGATTGGTTGCTAACTTGCTAGCTTTTCCTCTAAAAAAGCAAATCTAACCCATTGTAATTGCCATGGGTGCTCCATGCTTGACCTTTTATAGCTTCCACAGAGCCAATCAGAGAGGTAGCATAGTAAGTAAATACAGTTGAACGGAAGGGTGGTGGAGTCCTATCAACCAGGGTACCCTTCCCTACTGATTGCACTTGGCTGTACCTGTCTCCTCGTCTCTAAAAAGCATGTGAAATACTGCATAAAATCATCTTGAGGATAAACAAGAAAATGCACATAAGGGGCCCAACACAGGGTCTGGCACACTGTATAATACTTACAAAGTTAGCTACTATAGTGAGGCCTTTCAGCTTCTTCCTTTGAACAGGATATATATGTGTTTGACAGTCTAGATTCACGTTATTTTGTCAGTTTCAGTTTACTAAACGCATCACAAAATGCAATTGAATAAGTTCATCTATTAAGAAAAAAAAAAACTTATTGAGCCATATGTTTTGACTTGGGGCTTAGGAAACATGGTTATCATAAGAGATCTACTTAGGAGTGGTAAAGTTTGTCATAACAATGGTTTTTACTCAGCACATACTCATAGTGAGAAATGCCTACCCATTCCCCACTGTACAGTCCCTACAGGAAAACAGCAGCCCATATGTCAATTGGTAAATGAAGCAACAGGAGGAAACAGTTATGTGAATATGTCAAGTGCTACACGAGCAGAATTTAAGGAAAAAGCAATGCAGGTCAGGAGGAGCAATGTGTTCACTATTCTGCCACGACTACAGCAATAACCAACACACCAAGCTACAAGGGCACAGGCTCTCCTCATGCCTACACAGCCCAGCAGTGCAGACCTGCTGGACTGCTGTTCCCTTTAGATCCTTTCCCTGCTCTCCCCTCCACAGGTGGCAGCAGAGATCGTCACACTCCCGCAACCTGACTCCATTTCTGACCACAATCCAACAGTGGACAGCTGACCACCACACTGGCCCACTAAGTCCCTTCCCACGGAATTGTGGAACTAGGACTAGGAGCATCATCTCAATCTCTCCCTGCTTATCTGTTGTATCATGTAGACTTCCGAAGAAGCTAGCAGCCTGGTTCTGCCATGTGGACTAGGAAAGAAACAGGAAGTCGGTGTGACCAAGAGAAAAGAATAAAGTAGACACTGGGAACCCAATGAACAGCAGAGAGAAGGGACTTGTTCTCTGTAGCTACAGTCTTTAGCTCTGTTCCTAAGATTACACACCCCTGACCTTGGATCCTGCTAGATACTTAGATTCCTGCCAGACTCCTATGGCTCCATCATCACTTATCATTTGGAGACAATTGGTTTATAGAGTGACTCCCTTCCTCACTATGACCTAACACAACCTATATTGCTCTAATTTTAGCAACTATGTTGTAAGCCCGAAACTAGAAGACTTAAGAGATACAGTGACAAGGACACCAGGGCAAAAGATAACTAATTTCAATGTACGTGAGGCAGTGTTTTAATAAGCACATGAAGAGTGTGCTGAGGGAATGCAGCTATCAGAAAATGAGGAAGGAGGAGGGCAAGGGTAGGAGGGAAGAGGGGGAGGAAGAATGGGGTGAGAGGAAAGAGGAAGGAGGAGGGGAAGGAGTTATTGAAGGGTGACCTCTACCAAGCACTGCTAATCCCTAGAGCAGTTTTACAAGCAAGACATTTACAGCTGCTAAAGCAGGAATGCCCAGAGATCCCTATCGGGCATGTTTCAGAGCACATGCAAATCCTAGCAGTTTTCCTTTCACAAAATCTTAAAACCCACAAGTGGGAGGAAGCTAAACTCTTCTCAGCATAGCCTTTTGAATTTTATATATGCACGTACTATCAACTTAAAAGCATGATTATTTACTTTTTAGATGTAACTGCTGGTATGTAATCATTTTCACCTGCTATTTTTCATTCAAATATTCAGAACTTCAGTTATGGTACAGATTAATTAGTCCCTATGAGAAATGAACTACCAAATAGTAAGTTTTTTGAACTTTAAAACCTTACTTCTTTTGTGCTATGCTTATTTAATTCTCAAACTGCTGGAACCTCCTAGTATATTCCATTTCAAGTAGCTAAACGTTGCTGGCATTTTGATCTCATTCTCTCTACAAGTTCCACACAGATTTGTTAACAACACTAACCTCAAATTTTTCCACATGTGTAAGTATGGACCACTAGGCAACTAAACCAACTGACTAACTTTCCAAGTAAAGTTTTGAAAAAGCAGAAATAAAGCAACGCTGAATACTGAAAATTCTGACTAAGGCAGTATCTCTAAGAGGACAAACTTGCTATCTGTGCAATACAAAAACTGTCCAGTGCTTCCAGCCTTCAAGTTCAATCCTTGGGACTCAATAGAATTTCTCAGTAACTATTTAGATTAAGACATTTGAAAGAGCCTAGTCTAAATATAAAGATTTCAATTATAACTTAATATATTTAGAAAAATGTCTGTGACCACTAAAAACTATTCATTATTTGGCAATATAAGAAACGAACCTTCTGTTCATTTATGAATGAGTCAACCACTTGGAGTATGTATATTTCAGGGTTCAATACTTATCTATAGTTTTATTAAAGAATAAGGGAGAACATTCTTAAGAAAAGAAAAACTGTACACACCATTAATCCCAGCACTCAGAAGGCTGACGCAAGAGGACTGCCGTGAGTATGAGACCAGCCTGGGTTACACAGTGAGTTCAAGACACAGCATGGCACTGCCACATCTTTCCATTTTTCAAGAGAAGCTGACAACCTGGATTTCTACATAAAATCTATATTTTTAAACCTTGCCTGCAAATCCAAAACTTGTAAGAGTAAACCACTCTAAAATCTGAATGGGGCCTTCAGCCTACTAGTAGCCTGTTCACAATGTCCAGGTTCAATTAGAGCTTTATTCCTCTCTTAAATGCATTCCCCTTTGATGATCCAGCAGCTGCCATCCAGGAGACCAGTGGGGACAAAGAAGACCACTTCAGGGCAAGATGGCAATTGGAGACAGAGAAGCCTGCAGAGGAGAACACATTGCCTACCTGCACATGTGTCTCCGACCACTGGCATGCACAGGGCAACACTGGGGAATGACGATGAAAAGATGACAGAGCTAACCTACTCATATAAATCTAAAGAAGAGAAAAAGAGTTCAGAATTCTATAAAAACAAACAAAACCTTCAACAGCCCAATCTTGGTATATATCTAGGGTGATTCATAACAGAAGCCTTAATAGAACCACAGCAACAGAAAATATTTACCAACCCAGAGGTGTGCTGTAGTCATAAGCAAAAAATAAACTTTTAATAGGCACATCCAAGTTCTACCCGGTAGCACAGGGTCATCTCATGTAAATCTCCCCAAAACCTGAGAGGGAATCATTATTCCAATTTGCAGATGTGGACACTGGGATTGTAAAATCATAAAGTTTGGGAAACAGCCAATATCTGCAGTCAAATGATACCATTTCCATTAACTCGTTGACCAGGTCAGAGGTATTTGGGCTATTGTTGCAGACACATAATGGCACAGTGTCAAGAATAACTCATCAGCTATAAGAAGTCAAAGTGAAGAATTAATATTAAAAGACGTAAAGAGATCCTTAAAACACAATACAGGCCCAGCGGATCCTGATAATGAGAATTTGATTTGATGATAAAGGTAGTTTCAAAAATAAATACAAAGGAAAACAGAAGAACTACTCAAAGAGTTGGGATGTAACTCAGTAGTAAGTGCTTGCCTACCAACTGTGAGGCCCTGGGTTCAATTCCCACCAGTAACACAAAGGAAAAAGAAGACCCATTCAATAAACTGAAATAATCAACAGCAAATTTCAGGAAAATCAATTTATACTCCTCAATTTATACTATCTGATGAAATACACTGCAAATAAATAAAAGTTTTTTTTTCATCAAATTACTATGATGAAAGAAAAATGAATATTCAATGAATCTATGGGGAAAATTCTTTTAAAAATTAGGACTGATGGAAGAAATTTCAATAATTAAAAATGATAGATAACTAAAAAATGTTTTCTATGTAAAAAATAAAAAGGCAAATAATGAAGTATAAGATGTCTGTTTGGTTATACAACAGGCACAGTGTTAACAGTCTGTTTATTCAGAAAATATATGTACAAGAAATTAAGAAAAATCAGGAAACTTCAATGGAAAAATGACAAAGGTTGGGAACAGGCAATTCACAAAAGGAAAAATAACTAGTAAACAAACAAATAGAAAAATATTCAATGGCCAAAAAATAGAAATTAAGCATCAGTGAAAAGCCACTATTTATCAAGCAAATTATAAAAAAGAATTTAAAATATTAATGTCCATGTCTGGTTAAATGTGGCAAAGCTAATATTCTTAGGCCATATGTGACTAGAAATCTTTGAAAGTGACACAAACCTTTTGTACAGCAATATGGCAATGATCTTGTTAAAATTTTTCCAAAAGAAATAATTTGCCAAGCATGGTGGCACACACCTGTAATTCCAGCACTTAGGTGGCTGGGTCCACAAGTATAAGCCAGTCTGAGCTACATAGTGAGTTCAAGGCCAGCCTGAACTAAATAAAGACCCTATCTCAAAAAAAAAAAAAATTAAAAAATAAAACTTGGGGAAGGGACACTTGTATATATAAACAATGCAGCGCATAACATTTATAAAACTGAAAATTGAAAACAATGTAACTAGCAGGGCCTGGGATCTAGCTCAGTGGCCTAAGTGCCTGCCTGGCAAGCACAAGGTTGTGAGTTCAGTCCCCCGTGCCGCAAAAGAAAAAAAAAAGAATCCATAATAATGTAACTAGCTAACAATAAGGGATGGACAAACGATGATGTATTTATCCACCATATTGCCAGTAGCTGAAAGCAGGCTATGCTTTGCTCATGATGGGCCCCACAGGGCCAAGTACATGCAGTCCAAACACTGACTAAGAAAATGATAGTTAAAGGAAAGACAGCCATTGGCACAATTTTAACTGGGGGAGAGAATATGAAAGTATATGATTACAAACACAATTTTGAAAACTGCATTAGAAAAACTGCTACAAAGAAATTATAATACTAACAGTTATTGTGCTATTTACTGTGATTATATTGTCTTTATTTAAAATGTAAATATACTCCAGAGATTATTATGATTACTTACAATTAAAGTTGATCCTTAGAAACTGGAAAATAAAAATTTACTAATTAATGGAAAATGCTTTAAATCTCCAAATAGCTCTATATTAGAGGTACACCTACCCAGCTTTAAAAAAAAAATTAAGAAAGTTAATATGCAGTTCACCAACTTTCCTAATTTACATACAGATTTCACCAACTTTCCTAATTTAGATGAGTCCTAACTCAATAATAAAGGAACATATCACAGGCAGCCAAAACATAGCCTCTCAAACAGCTGCTGTTTGCTGCACTAGTAGTTTTTCGTGAACTCTCTGACTCTGAGCTGACAGGATTTAGAACAGCTGTATCCTGATATGAAGGCTACCAATCAGACTGGATCGGTTCTGTAACCATAGTGGGAATTTCAGAACGGCAGGCCAGGCCAGGGGTGGGTTAAGTTGGTGGTGTGTAAGTCCCCAGGTTGAAGTACATTTCTATCGTCTTGAAAACCAAAACCACGTAAAGAAAAAGGGGATATGAAACAGCTCCTCCAAAGCACTGTATTTCAAATTGTTGTTCCCAGCCACTAAGAGTGTCATGAAATTAATTGAAATGTTCATACCATGATTTTAGACTACAACAGAGCAGACAGTATCTGTGCGTGGCAAGAAAAGGATATCGAATTTTGTTTCACTTACATATTTGTGTATGAGAGTACATGAGTCTTAGGTAGTAAGGCTAAATATATTTCTTATGATTTGTGGTTGAAAGTTTCCAAAGATTACTTTTGACAACCCAGGTCTTCATGTGGGTGCTAGTAAACCACCAGAGCTAAACTGTTCAGTACATACACAAAACTGAAAGATTCAGCTAGAGGAAGGAATGTAGTGAATCCAGTTCAACTGCGTTATTAGGCACCAATACAAAACAAATGCTTCTGGAAAATTTCATCCAGCAGTCAATAAGCACAGCCATCCAAAGACTCCAGAAAGCACCATTTTATAGTTGTGCCATGAAACAGACAGTTTCACATCAGCACGCTGCTTTTTCCCCACTACACTGGAGATCCTGGGATGATGTGGATATAGAGACTTCATGCTCAGATTGTCTTTATGTGGGTGCATCAAAGTACTAAAAAGTCCAAGTCCCTCTTTTGTCAGATGAAACTGAGGCCTAGAGCCATAAAATACCCTAGCAAATACCAAGGTCAGTGCAGAGGAGAGTTGGTCCCGTCCCAGTTCTTTTCCAGGAATTTAAAATTAAAGGCACTGGAACACAAAGCAACACTCCCTGCCAAGGACAAGCAAATGACTTTTTTTCCTCTTTGGGTCTCATTGGTTAGTTTCTCATACCTCTGAACTAATTTTTTGCTAATTACTAAATGAGTTTGGATAACACCTTGCCCCAACCAACACCCCCCCACCCTTTAGGAAAAAAGGTCACTGATGAGACTGCTCCTTGAAGTTGCACACAGAATTTCTGTGTTAACTGTGGCACTTTCCTTGAGAGACTTATTCACATAAAAGTAAGAGGGTTGCCTCTTTCTAGTTTTTTCTGTTCAGATACTGCAGTTGAGAAGAAAAGCATGGATGGTCATTTTCTTTTCAGGTAATTAGGTACAATTCAGGTAATTCAGTGTTACAAATTTCAGCAGATTACTTATAATAGTCTTAAATCATAATTTACTTGTTGATTTCTAAACGCCACAATGTGTTTTAACTTTCCCAAAATTGCTATTTTTTAATGACACCAAGATGACTCTCTTAACAATCAAAAAAAATTTTCTCTCTCCAAGCCAAATGTGGGACAGGGATTTAGCTCAGCAGCATAAGTGCCTGTCTGGCCGGCAAGCATGAGGTTGTGAGTGATCCCCAATACTGGTTCAAAAAAAAAAAAAAAAAGCCAAATGCAAAATGACAGCAACCAGGGAAAAGCACTGTCCAAGTAAAAAGCCAGAATTCCTTTTTTAAAAAGTTCTGATCTTGTTTGCTTAGACAGGATCGCCTCTCTAAAGTCTCTTGCAGCTACTTTAAATCTCCTGTGCAGTGTGCTTCCTACGGTTTTGACCTACTGTTTTGCAAAGTAAGCTCAGTAACCCCTGAGATACAAGACAGCTAGCTAGTCTGCATGTCATAATCTGAGAATCGCTCATGTAAGGAACGTCAGGGTTGTCACCTGACATTTCCCCTAAGGTTGCAATACCGAACCTTGAATGTACAGATTAAAATCTATGAGGTCCTACACAGAATATGTTTTAACAAAATAAAAGTAGGAAATTCAGAATCATTAGGAGTTGGGGCCACTTTAAGCTGAGTGTCCTCTTGTGAGCCTCATAAAACAAGCTTTCCACCAGTGATCACTCCTTCAAAAGTCAGGTTGTTTCTAACCTGTAGTGTCACACAAGCATCCTGTTTTCAGAGAGATTTGCTGGCATGCCTTGAATTCAGAGTAAATGTCTAATATTCAACATTTATACAGGTAGACTTCTTTTTTGGGACCCTGAAACCAGCAATGACTATTGCCAAGTGACAGTCTCAAGTGCGCTGCTGAAAATTTATTAATTTAATCCCATTAATAGAGACTTCATACTTAAAACTTGGTTTCCACTTTTGCTGACTTCAGAAACCTCACTCCATCACTCCAAATCTTCAACTTCCCTAAATATGCCTGCACTGTGGGTAAATTTTTGATTTGTATTCCTTAGAAGAAAACTATACAAATGTATTCCTGTTTATTGGGGCATAACTCAAAATAGCCAAGATGTGAAACTAGTCTAGGTGGTATATATACACACAATGGAGTATTATTTAGCTATAAAGAAAAACTGAATTATATCATTTGCAGGAAAATGGATGGAACTGGAGAGCATGTTAATCAGAAGAAGCCAGACTCAGAAAGACAAGTACTACATGTTTTTCCTGATTCATGGAATCTGAAAAAGATGACCTGGAAGTAGAAGGCAGACAGCAGGCAAAAGGAAGGGAATATAGGAGGGGAAGTACAAGGAAGGGTAATATAGCAGGGATGGATATGATAAAAACATTCATCTGTGGAAATATCACATTGAAACCCAGTATTTTGTAAAAGTAATAAGCACTAATAAAAATATATTCAAAAAGTAAAAAATTTTGAAAAGAAAATTATGCCAATGTTATATAGTACATAAAACTCCATCGAGAGCCCAACAGATTAATTACATTATTAGCTGAACTAGTTATATTAATTGCTGAAGCAGAGAACTAAGTACAATTTCACAATGAGAAGAATTAATAGCAAGTAGTATGAGGATTTATAAGACAAAATAAAATTTTAATACCTTTTCAATCATGCAAGTAGTCACAACTACTTAATGGTAGTTCAAAGATGGGGAAAAAAGGCCTTAGTCATGGAAAAAATCCAGCTTCTCTCTTGTCCCATCATCCCATGTTGTACTGGCAACTATTAAACTTCTCTAGGCTCAACTTAGATAGCTCTGTTCAGGGAACCTCAGTCTCCTCAGGATATTCCAATTCAAACAGCCATTGCTTGATTCATTCAAGGAACATATGTTACATTCAAGGAACACAAATCTCCTCTTTACTTAGATCTGACCATCAGATCTCTTTTTACTGGGCCAAAAATCTGATACCCTTTAACCCACAGCATGGATCTACTCTTGAGACTTACAGAGGACACAGCCAAGCATACTGCAAAAATCTGATTCACAGCTGGGTGTGGTGGTGCACACATATAATCTCAGCACTTTAGATGCTGAGGAAAGAGGATTCCAAGTTCGAGTCTTGCCTAGGCAACTCAAAATAAAAAAAATTTTTTAAAGGCCTAGGGATGTAGCTCAAGGGTAGAGCCTCCTTGGGCTCAACCCCTAGTACTGGAAAAAAATACCTCTTGATTCCAATTAGTCAAACTGTCCCCCAGGGTTCTCTCTTTTACAGTCTTCCCTCCATTCTACCCTGGTCCCACCACTATACTCGTCTTTTTTTTTAATCCGTAAGAAGAGGTTTGAATTCTTGCACAGAGGTTTCAGTAATTTTTGCCCTCAGTTACTTCCCTGGAGACACTAATTTTCCAAATACCTCAAAATGTGACAACTCTTGAGGTAGAGGTTCTGAACTAACACAGGCCAGCTCCAGAGTCTATATATTATATTCTTAACACAGTCATTCCAGTACATCTCAATATATGGGAGTTTTCTTTACCCTCTTGAATTCTCTTTCTTCTACCCCAGCTATTTCACATGAACTCCTACTGATCTTCCAAACCAGCAGAGGAAGATATGTTGGTCTGATCTAACAACCAAAGCAGAGAGATTTTTTTGGTAATCCCAGATAACAATATTTGTACTTGTCTTTAGCTCACTGTTGACTCCCAGAAAGGGAAACATCTCCTACCACTGTCTAATAGAAACTCTCTATATGAATGTAAGATTGCTATCTTGTGTTAATTATGCATATAAAGAACTTACGAAGATAAAGGTCTGCCTGGATCTGTGTCCTATCTGGAGAGAGGTTCCCTACCAGTTTTCATTACTTGAGGAGGCTGCTACTGACAAGGGAGCCCTGGTAAGCTGCAGACCTAAGTCTTGACCAAAACGGAGCAGATTTCAGAGATGAAACTCTTAAGCAAGAAATGCTAATACGGCATTCACTCAGAAAACACAGTCCAAAAAATAATCTAGGAAATAAAGAAATCCGAAGTAGTAAAATTTGGTGTGTCCTTTGAGGATAAAACCTAGCTATAAACAAAGCAGACTCAGAAAAAGCCAGAGTTGTGAGAACAGGCTCTGTATTATGGTAGCACCAGAAATCCTGTTACAAATTACATTGTTTTTATGCTTCTTATATGCTCTTATGCTTCTTACTTTGATACGAAATAATGTTTCAGGTTGTCCTAATTGCTCTACAGCAAACTCGAAAGCAAGTGTTTATATCCACTCATAGGCTTGATGATTTGAGTATTGTGATCCCATTATCAAGGGCAGTAAGAGGGTGAAAGTAGTAACCCAAAAGAAAGTAAATTCTAGAACACAATAAGTGGTGTAGAATCCAGCCACTCTTCCTCATCTGAAAATTCTCCTTCAATATTACAAATTAAAGACAGTGATTGTTTTATTAAACAATATTCTTCTAATATTTTCCCCCCTAAACTATAAGCATATTTAAAGGACTCTTGTCATTTTCATTTCTTCCACATGTGACTGGAACACAAAAGAAATTCAAATGTTTGTTTTTGAAATGACTGAAAAGGATATATTGGCTTTCAAAGTTTTAAAGAACCTTAAAGTTACCTAATACAAAACTCTTCCCACAATGTACATTTGGTCACAGAAGACTTTCAGAGGTCATCAAAATATTCATTCAACAAATATCTATTAAATCTCTGCAATAGTTAGGATAATAGAAAAACAAACAAAAGAACTAGATCAGTCACTGACACAACAAATGTTTACAGTGGGCCTCCTATGTGACAGGTATTATGGTAGTATTCACAGACACTACAGATAATAAGACACACAGTTACCGTAGGGAACTCGCAGAATATAAAACAGCCATAAAGAGTCTACAATACTGTTTAGAATAAAATACATTAAATATTTTAAAAGGTACATAAAAAGGTTATTAGGAATCAGAGATCAAAAAGAGAAACTAGGGTTTCCTAAGAACTTATAGAGGACGCTGCCATTCAGGTATAGGACATTATTTGTGACTTGACTTCATAGTTTAGGAACGAAGACTGGTTAGTTAGCAGCTGAAGCAGTTAATGGTAACAGTTTTGCAGGTTTTGATGGAAAACAATATTCTATTCTCATGTCTTTAGCATTATATCAAGTAATATTAACACTGGATTTTGAAAAGCAAGAATACAAATCAATTCTTTCTTAATGTAAGAACCATAACCAAAACTAGGCCCTAAATTAAAGTTGTCCTATTTGAGTATATGACCCAAAGAAGTACAGTCTTGTCAATCTGAGTAAAAATATATGGAAAGAATAATCTTAATTTCTGTCTGGGCTTTATGTAGCAGTAACGTCATGAAAAAACACCTTCCATTTTACATTGTAAACTAGGAAAATGAAAATATAGCTAAATACTTGATTTCTTTTGTCCCGTAATCAAAAGAGATTTATTCTTCAGTTTCTTTTCTATATACAACTTTAGCTCTAAACACTTGGAAACATATTGCCCAAACACTGTGAAACACAGCTGTCTCCTTCAAGACAAAAGCAGTGAAATGGGAAGCAGAACTATCAAAACTGCCAGGGGTGGTAGTGTACACCTGTGAGACTGAGGCAGGAGGATCGCTGCAAGTTTGGGGCCATCCTGGACTACAAAGTGAGTTCAAGGCCAGCCTGAACTGTAGAGGGAGACCCTATAACAAACAGACAAAAAAAAAAAAAGTTTCAAAACTAATATTAAAGGAGTTTCTCCTCTTGATTTTCTGAATTTATTAGTTTCCTGGCTTGGAATTGATCACTTTAATCTCGACTAGTTAGAATGGAAAAGTGACATCTATCAGTATGTTCTTTCAATGTATTTTATAGACTGTATTCCATAAAAATAATTCTATGACAAAAAATTTCTAGGTCCCTTTAATACGATTTTGCCTCTATGGAAACATTAAATACTGTCATAAGACTTCTTCATGAGTTTCAAAAGGCTCCTGACCATATATTCCAATTCAGTCATTATATTTTTTCTGTTCATTGCGGACTGACTGCCATTAGTGTATGTTTACAATGTTTTCTACTGGATCTGCATGGGAAATGACCCGGAGGAACCATCTGTATCCAATACCACGAACACAAGCAGTGTAATACACATGTGTAATATACATAGCCTAGATAACTGAAAGAAGCTATCATATGAATTAATTTACCAAACAAAAATTTTGAGGTCACATTATATACAAAATGCTGACATGACTATACAAACAGTAACACTTGTTTTGGTTTATTTTTTAACCTCTGCAATTTTCGGAGTTGCCATGGAAGAAAATTCTTTACCTCTGCATGATTTGTACTTAAACAGTAGTTTTAAAAAACCTGCCTATTCTTTAAGGTAAACGTCCCTTGTCACACAGTAGTACACTTTCAAGAATGTTTATAGATATTAACAAAGGAACAACTCCAGGCACACTACAAGAATTAAGCAGCATTCCTCTAGAAATTACCTTCGTCAGCCTTATTTCTGCATATTAAAGGGCAAATGTTAAAATGAAAATGCAATGCAAGGGAGACTATCGAAGACAAAAAACTAGCTTCACTTCTGCAAAATCAGCAAAATTAAGCAAAAAGAAAGGAAGCAAGCAAAGGGAAGGAACTGTTATTTGCAGCAGTAGTACCTTCCAAATTCTCAGGAGCTTCCCGAGCTCGAAGAGATAAGGAGAAAAGAGAAGGTACCACACCGAAGCCCAAAGTTACTTACTCTTCACAACTTGGAATATTCTCCGAATTCAGAGTAAGGTGTCCGAGATATATGATTAGGTGGGAATGTCTGAGAGAAGGCAGAGGCATTTGCTTTCTCAGTTTGGGGCCCTAAAAACTGTACCAGAGAGGGCTCCCAAGTCATCAGTTATCTTGCAGAGGCGGCTCGGAGCATCCTACCTACGCACACACCTGCAGGGCCGAGCGGCTCCTCCTGCTCGGTTCCCGCGGATGGACCAAGGTCCGGTGTCCCCCGCCCCGTTAGCCCGAGGGGCACCCCAGCTCGCCAGCGCCGCACGGCCGCACGGGGTCGGAGCGTCTGCCACGGTTCCGGCTCCGCTGTCCGAAGCCCGCGGCGGCAGCGGCGCTCTGCCTGACACCGGCACTACCGGGACGGACACTGTAATAAAACTTGGAGGAGTGCGTGGACACCGCGCAGACTGGAGACGCGCGCTCCGGGACCGCCGGGCCGTCCCGCCTCCCTCGCGGCCGAGGGGCTGCAGCCCGTACCTGTCCTCTGACACGCTGATGACGCCCTCCTCCTTGGGCACGATCACGGCCATGTTCACCACCTCCTGCGACCCCTCGACCCGCTGCAGCAGGATCGGCTTGCGGGTCAGCGGCTTGGGCTGGATCTCCGCCGCCATCGGAGGAGGGGGCGCGCCGGGGGCGCCGCCGCCAACAGCGCCGCGGAGCCGGGCAGACGAGACCTCTCGAGCACGAGCTGAGACAGGAGCGCTGGCTGGCCGGAGCGGGACGCCGGGGACCGGCGATCATAGCCTAACTACTCCTCAGGGGAACGACTCCGCGATCCCCGCTTCGAGTACCAAAACCGCCACCACCCGGGCTGCAACCAGGCGCAGCAGCCAGAGGAGGGGGCGGAGAGCCAGGGGGCGGGGACAGGGGCGGGGCCTACCACCGGGGTGGCCGCTGGTGGGCGCGAGGGCGGCTCCACTTCCGGGAGGGTGACGAGGAAGGAGGGAAAACCTGAGGCAGAAGGCGGGGCGCTGGCGGCCAATACGCGTGCGTCAGCCCCCGAACTCATTTCCGCTCCGCCCCTCCGCGACTGCCGGAGTGCCGCAGCACGGCCAATGCGCATGCGCTTTCCAATTTTCCACACCCAATATTTAGTCCCCTCCCTCTTGAATCACGCAGGAACGCTCGTGTACGCTTCTCTGAGAACTCGCTGGAGAGGCCCCGCCCTCTTCAAATTCTCTGAAAAGGGGGCGGAGGCGGGTCGGGTGAAGCGCTCAAGGAAAACGAGAGGCCTGCTGGAAGGAAAGGAGCCGAGCTACGTGGGATGTGACAGGGCATGCGCACGATCTTAACAATGAAGCCTAATCGGGAGGCCGCTTGGTGTTCCCAGCAGGCACAGGGCTCAGGCCACCGAGAGGCTCCCCCATGGGCTTCTGGGAGTTGTAGTTTGTTGGCACCGTCTCTTCCTTGTCCTGGAATGACCTATCACTCACTTCTCTGTGCTCCAGGCCTAGGGTGAACAGCGGTTCTGCAGCCACTGGCCTCCAACTCTAGGAAAAGAAGGGCAGGCTTGGCTAAGCAAGGGCATCGCTGCCCTCTGTGTCAGGCTACTGCCTGGTGTAGTGTGGCGCAGAGAATCTCGTGCAAGCACCTGCGAGGGAGCTTAGACATCACCTGTAGTGTCAGTCTCTTTTTACTACATGACTAAATGGTAGCTTAGGGCCCAAGTCGGTGTTAAAAACCCTATTCCAGAGCTGGGGATTTAGCTCAGTGGCACAAGTGCTGGCCTGGCAAGCGCGAGGTCATGAGTTTGATCCTTGGTACCAAAACAAAACAATAAAAGCCCCATTCCAGTAGTTGAACCCATACCTTGCCTGCTCCTAGTTTTGTCCTCTGGCTTTCTCCTGAGACAAGGATGTTTACTGTGTCTACAGTATGCACAGTACATAATACAGTATGAAAATGGCTATAAAACTTTTTTAAAAGATAATGTTGGCAAGCATATGGAGAAATTGGAATTCATTTCTATATTGCAGTTGGAAACATAAAATGGGGCAGCCTCTTTGGAAAACAATCTGGCATTTCTTCAATAGGTAAAACCATGTTACCATATAACCTAGCAATTTCATTTTTAGATATATACCCAAGAAAAATGAAAACTTAGGTTCATACGAAAACCTGAGCATGAATGTACACAGAAGCATTATTAATAGTACCCAAATAGTTTATCAGTTGATAACACTGATACAACAGGATATTATTCACAATAAAAAGAAATGAAATATTAATACCTGCTATACATGGATGAATTTTGAAAACAACATGCTAAATGGGATTAGCCAGTCTTAGAAGACCACAATTGTATGATTCCATTTATATGAAATATCCAGAATCTATAGACAGAAATCAGATTAGTGAGGGTTGAGAACCATGGCTATGGGGTACCAGGGTTTTGTTTTTTTCAGGGATGATAAAAATGTCCTAAACTTCTTTGTTGTAATGGTTACACAAGTCTGTGAATACACTAAAAGCCATTAATTGCAAACTTTTAAATGGCGAAAGCTATGCTATGTGAATTATAGTGTCTATTATTCAAAATTATTTTTGATGATTGGCTGACAAATTATATTAGGTCTCTATCAATTTTATTGAAGTAAACTATTGGACACCACTTGACTGTTTTGCACAGTCGCTGAAGTAACTTATTTTCTCAATTTCTAGGAAGTATACAAAGTCATATCACTATTATTTTTGTTGTTACTGTTTCACTTAAAGTCACTTTACTTAACCTTATATGCTAAAGTAAAAGTAGGGAAAATTTATAAATTCAAGTAAATGGATAAATTTGCCAATACAATTTTTTGTAAATTATTTCATCACATCATATATATTTATATATACATAGTCTCCAAACACTACAGTTTTAAGTTTAATGGAACCTAATTATCAAAATTCTGTTGTCAAACCAATCAAGAGTTATGACTTACTTTTTCCATTCAAATAAATTTAAATGTACATTTTCAGAAATTTTGTAAAAGTACAGTGGAATGCATCTTTTAAAATGATTATTAAATGTCAACATTTCAATGATGTAGATCTGATACAGTTAATCGGTTTAATAATTAAGGTAAATAGCAATCTAATATGTTTTTCCTATTACATAATATAATGTGTAGCTTGAGTAATAAGTCTGTGTGATACAAGAAAATAATAAGAGGTATGATATTTCTTCAGTGATTTTCTGTTGAACTCTGGTGTTGAATTTTTGAGAATAGAAAGTAGTTAAATGTAAAATCATAAATGATTCTATTAGTTTGGCAAAAAATTATAATAAAACCTTTGTATGTATTTAGTGAAAGGGAAAGAGACATACTCTTCAATTGTGACTAGGCTGGTGAACTAGGATGTCAGTGGTTAAGCATATGCTTAGTATGTAAGGCCCTTGGTTTAATCCCTAGTGCCACACACAAATATTTATTGGTCTGAGACAAGTATAGTTATATAATTTTATTAAAAGTAGAATGTTTTATTAAGATGTTCATTATCAAGTAAGTATCTCCTATGCTTTGATAATTGACAAGTAAGTTCTAAACGTGTTGCATAATAGTCACTGAGGCTGAAAAAAAAATCCAAGTTTAATAATGAGCATTTTCCCAATGTATTTTAAAAACTTGGTAGTACTGGAAATCTCTTATCACAGAAAAGAATCAAAGTAACTAATTTTGTCTAATTGAGTTTCTCTGAAGTCTTTTTCTTTGAAAATAAATGGAAAGAAGTTGTTCAAGTGAAAGTACATGAGAAAAGGTGTTTGTACTATTCTATTTTTTGTTTACTTGTTTGATGGTTTGTTTTGAGTTTTGAGGTTTGGTTTGGCTTGTTTTGGTTTGGCTTTAAGCAGTACTGGAGATTGAACCCAAAGCCTTCACACTGAGCTACATCCCCAGAACACTCCCCCACTCTTTTAAAACTTGAGACAGGGTCTCACCAAGTGGCTACACTGCCCCGGCTGGGCTCAGATGTGTAACCTCCTGTCTCAGCCTCCTGTGCCAGCACACTTGGCACTTTACTGTAAGTCAGTTAGCTCACCCTCGCAGTACTGCCATGAGTCCCACCACTCTACCTTATGTTTTAACTCAGGACCTCCTACGGTGAGCCAATATACCTTTCTCCTTCTCCCTTAGCAGAAATGTTGTAAGACAAAAAATACCAGGAGCCTGTAAGCTAACTTACTTGTTAATCATCAAAGTTTTCCCCAAATTAGTGTCTTATTGTAGCTGTTGCCCAGGAGGCTTTTTTCTCTTACCCAGGACAAAGCCTCACAGTAAATTTTAGGGTGGGTAGAGATCTGAATGTCTGATATAAACACTGGCACAATCTGACACAAATTAGGTTGAACAAAAAAGTATCCCTAAAAATTGAGGATAGGGAACTGGATATACTTAAAATGATGGTTTTCTGTGTATCACTGAAGAAGTTTTCATGAACCAGAGTTACACAGACCGCCCCTTGGATACTTTTTACTGAGGAAACAAAACAGGGGAGGGGGCTGCAGCTCTCACGGTAGATAGAGCTTTTAGGTAGAAGAAGGATTAAGGAGATTATTCTTAATAATTGGACTAAAATGATTTGCTTTAGATCAACTAATTCCCCATCCTCTGAAGGCTAATTAGAGTATGAGATTGGGAAAAAAGGTTCACAGCTGACTCCAAAGTCCTTTTGGGGTAGTAAACACCACGCATTTTTCTGACACATCCTCAGCAATGTAGACTGATAAGAGAAGCCTGGGTGGAGATTTAGGGATCCTGGCCTCATCAGATGAAACACACACAGACTGAGGGGAATCTAGGAACCAACAATTATGCAGACAGGTGGCTAAGTCAGTCAGCAACAGGACTGACTGGCAGCTATGCACAAACCTCTAGACTGAGGTTCAAGGACAAGTTTTAGATCCATGGTGGCAGTTACAGGTGGAGGCACGGGTGTTCTGAGCAGGAGGCCTAGACAAGATCTTAGGATTGAGGAGTAGGGAACAAGATAGGAGAAGAGCTCTTAA
The DNA here is from genome assembly GCA_004365215.1 of Cuniculus paca. Classification (NCBI taxonomy): domain Eukaryota; kingdom Metazoa; phylum Chordata; class Mammalia; order Rodentia; family Cuniculidae; genus Cuniculus; species Cuniculus paca. The sequence continues at coordinate 11,548 of RJWT010003373.1, read as the reverse complement.
TAGGGAGTACTGAAACAAATCATTTACTCTTTCGTGTAGCCTCCTTATTCATTCATAACATGTAGATAATTATGGCACCAATCTTACAGAGACATTGTAAAACATAAATAAGTTCATATGATTTGAAGGAATAAACTGAGAATCTGCCAAATACCTACTCTAAAGGAAGAAGAGAAAGATGAAAAAGAATTGGAAGGAAACCACAGAGGAGACGGATGGAAGAGAAGAAAAGGGAACAGAAATGACAAGTCTTTCTTGAAACAAGGAAAAAGGAATCTAATGATCAGAAGTCAATCACAAGTCAGAGCCAGATCATGCAATGGAAATCTTCACTTTTTAAGGACAGACATCTAAAAAGAGCGAAAGTTAAAGGTAACCTCCACCTTCACTTGTAAGCTAGTTGTTCAGAATTCACTGTTTTGAACTTGAGTGGGTTTTCTTGGTGCCTTCCAGGCATACTCACAAAATCCCTTCAGGAAAAAATGAATGGTCCCCATGGCATATAACTATTCTGATGAATAATATTTCCCCAGAACAGTATCTTTTTGTTACAGCCAGGCACACTAGATGACACCCTTCTATTCTGACTTCCTCTTCCTTTCTCATGCCCTTCCTGGCAGTAACTATGAAGGATCCCTCAGCAAGAAGGTTTTGTGGTTCTGAAGCTTAGCTTAACACCAGAATGCCCAGGAACTTTTGAAAATGCAGATTTCTAAATCCTCTGACTGAACCACTAAATTCAGTTTTCTAGGAGCTTGGCTCAAGAATCTGAACTTTTTTTCATTTTGTTAGTGTGCATTTGTTATGTAAAATAATGGGTTTCATTTCGGTATATTGGTATATGCATATAACATACTTCAATTACTTTTAAACACTCCCCCCATTGCCATTCGTCCTTTTTCATCCCCTCTCTCCCTGAAAAATTTGAACATTTTATTTTTATTTGTTTATTTTTTTTGCAGCACTGGGGATTGAACTCACGACCTTGTGCTTGCCAGGCAGGCACTTAGGCTGTTGAGCTAGATCCCCAGTCCTGGTGTTTTTGAGACAGGGTCTCACTATGCCGTTCAGGCTGGCCTTGAGCTCACTTTGTAGCCCAGGTTGGTCTTGAACTCACAACAATCCGCCTGTCTCAGCCTCCCGAGTGCTGGGATTACAGGCGTGAGCCACCATGCCCAGCTTTTGAACATTTTATAAAGTATTTCCATGAGATTTTTATTGCAGGTGACCTTCCTTAACTAGTCTAACCTGAGAACCATACCCCTAATAATCTAATGAAGAATCCAACAAGAATGACCAGCAAAATAGAGGGCCAGTCCACCACTCTCAGGGCATTTTCCTCATTCTCTTTTCCTTCCTACTTTGAAGCACAGGCCAGGCTGCTTGCTGTTCCACTGTGTTAGCGAGTGTGTCTAAGCAGAGCAGAGTCTCTTTTCTGAGTAACAGAGCATGGCTCACTTGTGCTGGAAGCTGGCATGGTATTTTTATACTGTGTTTTCCCGTTAAACTTCCTCTTTACTTCTTTAGCTGTGATCTAGGCAAGTGTATGACAACAGTATATCTTCATACATACAAAGAGCTGAAATAAGGCTTGTCTATCTATATTTTTAATGGACTTTATTTTTCTAAATCAGTCCACAGCAAAGTTGAGCACAGTTCAGAGACTTCTCATGTATTTCCTGACACTGCACATAAACAACCTCCTCTCTACCCATATCTCCCACCAGAACGGTACATTTGTTAAAATCAATGACTCTTTATTGGCACATCATTATTACCCAGAATCCATAGTTGACACTACGGTTAGTTCTTGGTGATGTATTTCACACAACAGTTTTTCCACCCTGAATTCCACTCTTTCACCTTTTCGTCCCTTCCCCCCACCTCAGTCTCTCTAAACTACTGATCTTTTCACTATCTCCATAGTTTCACTTTTCTCAAAAGGTCTCATTGTTGAAATTACAGTATATAGGCTTGCAGATTGACTTCTTTCACTTAGTAATATTCATTTAAGGTTCATTCATGTTTTTTTCATGTCCTGATAGTTTATTTCTTTTTAATGATAAATAATATTCCATCATCTGTAGGAACCGCAGTGTATTTATTCATTTGCTTACTGAAGGACATTTTTGATGCTTTCAAGTTTTAACAACAATTAATAAAGTAGCTATAAACATCCATGTTTTGGACTTTTGTGCAGACATACATTTTCAGTTCATTTGGGTGAATACCAAGGAGGATGACTGCTGCATTAAGACTGCTTAAGTTTGTAAGAAACTACCAAACTATCTTCCTAAGTAGCTATACTGTACTCTTTATTTTGCATTTCCACCAGCAATGATGAAAAGTTACGTTCATTTAAATATCTCAGGCAAACCAACTTCCTGGAATTTTCTGCAGAGGATCTAGCAGAATGGCATAGAATGAAGTAGGAGTGGAAACCAACTTTAGAGAAATGATAATGAAGTGAAGTAGGGAACAAAAAGAGGGAAGGAAGGAAGGAAGGAAGGAAGTTAGTTTTCATTTCTGCTCCGTCCTTGTTTTCTCTTTAAACAAACTTCATGCTGCCACAGACCCACCCACATATTAGCCCTAAAGTAGGCTGAAGTGAGGGGTAAGGGCTGTGGCCAGTGAGGTCTGTCTCTTAGAACATTCAAGAGCAGGGGAATCCCAAACACATTTGGGCAAAAAGAAGTGGGTCTACTATTCCTAGAGCATGGCAGCTGTCAAAAAATATTGGTTGACAGAAAGTACAAATGCAAACCTCAACTTCTCAGTTTGCCTGTCATTCAAGGGTCTCATATCCTTGGTTTAGCTCAAGAAAGCTCAGATTAACTTGCCATTCCATAGACATTAGCTCCATTCATTCTTTTTCTTCCAGAAAATATTTGTTCAGTGTCTGCTATGTGCCAGGATTTGACCTGGGTACTGGATATGATTAGCTCTCTTTTGAAGTCAAGGTCAGAGCTCAAAGTAGTTCATATTTTGAGTTGTCACCCTCTCCTCTCCTCTTTCCTCTCTCCTCTCCTCTCCTCTTCTCTTCTCCCTTCTCCTCTCCTCTCCTCTGACTCTAATGCATGGTGCACAAGAAAAGAAGGGGAGTTGGTATAGCAAGCAAGCATTTGGTTTAAAAATAAAGAACAGGTTTATGTTGAGGTCCTGGTGCATAATTATTTGGTCAGGGCTGTTGAAAATGTTTTTCGTCAAACACTGTTAATAGAAAATATGACAGAATTAAATGGGAGCTGTGGAGAATGAAATTTGTTCATATGAATAATTTAATGGAAAGTATGTGTTAAGTGTATTGCCACTTAGTAAAAATGATTTATTCACTTGGAAGCAGCCAGTCTTAAATATAACTACAGTTGTTTGGCTAAGGAATGGACAATTTGTGTCATGTGGCAACTTTTGGGAATATTTTTCAGAAAAATTCCTACTTTTTGTTTAATTTTCCATTAAAAATTACACAAGAAGAAGATAAATGGTTTCTGTTAACAAAGAATGACCTCGTGTTTCTATTCTAGGACCTCAATTGAAGGACAGTGGTTAATGACCAAAATTCTAATGTTGTCACTAGGTTCCTAGCAGAATATCACCTGAAACTCTAGGGATGGATCTGTTGACACTTTTAAAAACTTTTTATAAGCCTCAAGTGTCAACACAATATAACCAATTCTGCAGATGAAGTAGCTGTTGTTATATATGCATTGATATAATTTTAGGAAAAGCATGCCCCATCCTTCAAATTCACATTATAAGCTACTTTTAAGCAAAGACTCACCTTTCCGCTTTTGTTATACTGCACCTAGCATTAAGTTCAGTGCAAGGTGTGAAGACAGAGCTTAGTAATGACAAATTACAGAATGGTTGAATCTTAGTGTCTTTGCAAAACTGTTTCCAGTGAAATGGAGCAGAGAGGAATCCATGTTTCTTATATCAATAGAATTTACTTGGCAGTTCATACTAGAGACCAAAGAGATCTTGACAAAGATTTATTGCCAAAGATGCATTCTCTTAAGTAAAATTGGTTAGAATTAGGCTAATTTCCCTTAAGAGCAGCAAATACCAAGGGAAAAGAGCCAAATGACTTAATGTTATTCTTTTTCTACAACTGCTGTTCTGTCTCTAGGGATGAAACAGAAAAAGATACCCCCTCACACACACAAAACCTTCTAAAACAATGGGGGGAGTAGGAGCCTGTATTGACAAATAGAGTTTGGGTAGAGTATAGGATAAATTGGAAGTCCTAATAAGAAACAGAAAAACATATTGGTGACCCCATAGTATACCTCAAAATTTAAGCTCCTATACTAAATTCCACAAACAGTCTATGGGCTTCCAAAACATTTATTTTTCTTCCACAGTATAAAGTTCTAAAGAGTGTACATCCTATATGATGTGTTCATAGATTAAAAAATTTTGATAGACAATTTCCTTTGAGATTGGTGCAAAAAGGAGCTAGTAGTGCTACTCTTGAATGGATTGATGAAGAAAACAGAAATGTGACTTAGATTCCTCACTGTCCTCAACTTTGCACCCTCCAAATCATCCTTCTTGCTATTAATCTTTCTAAAATCCCTATCATGTTACTCCCTAACATGCAATAAAATTTTTGAGAGCTTTCCATGTCTTTAGAACAGAACCTGCACTCATCTTCTGGTCCAAGCATCCCTCTGCAATCCCATTTCTCACTTTCTACACTCTCAAACTTTATTCAGTGACACTACACCATGTAGGATGATTTTAGCTGCAAGTCATTCTGTTTGATCCTTAAACAACAAAGAGAAAACTAGCATCATCAGTGTTTGGTCAGATCACTGGTCCATTTTTCTGCAATCTCTTTAGCTCCAGTTGGCTCCCCTTGTGGCAACAAAATGAAAAGCAGCAGCTCTTAGTTCGCACGTTTCCTCTTGCACATTTAAGAAAAGTGGGCATCTTTCTCTCCCTCACGATTAAAGCAAGGGCCTGGGCTGTTTCCTGATTAGGCATATCCAGCTCTGAACTAATATTCCTGAGGAAGTCATGACTAGTTTGCATAGGGCTGGAGAACATGCCTCACTGAGAACCAACTCCTTCAACCCTTTTCAAAGCATCTCTGCAAAGCCCTTTGAAGTTTCTTGCTCCAAATACTCCCTTCTGTGTGTTGTTCTTTTTCTTTTCTTTAAATGCTGAGCATCAAATCCAGGGCCTCACACATTAGGCGGATGCTATACCACTAAGCCATGTCCCCAGCCTCTCCCATGTGTCATCATAATACCCGAGACAGACTTGACTTATACCCTTTATCAATGTCCACCAACTATTTGTCGAATAAATTTATCTACTGAAGTAGAACGTTAATGTCTTTAGAACAGAAATCATATCTTATTTATCTTTACTCTTGGCACTTAGAAATAATCAGAGAATATAAGAGTACTCCTTAAATATAGTCTGGGTTTTATTAATTCTACTGGAGGAATTGATCACCAAGTTGTGCTCCCTGGGTGTAGCTGTGACCTTTTCTGACATGATATACTCAAGAAAGAGACAGTTCTCAAAAAAATTAACTGGCGACTGGGGCACAGGCAAATGGAAGATGAAATGGCTATGTCTCTCTGGTCTCAGTCTTCTTGGCCTGGGTTTAGCAAGTGATGTAAAGGTGTTTGAGGATGCAGGACACTATACGAGTTGCCAGTAATATGCCCTGTGCCATATTTAGACAGAAACCAGGCAAGAAGCTTCTTACAGGAACCTCAAGCTGGTAACCTGGTCAGCCAGTTTGCTTAATTGTATTTAAGCTCCATGCTCATGTTACCTTCATTATTCTTAATTAGAAAGTAGGGAACATTCTCTAAATTCTATTTCCTCTCACCTCAGAGCCCTGAGAAAACTACACAACATTTACCTTCCTTCAATTAACAGCAACTGAGGGTATAGAAGCAAACATTTCGGGCTGGGGATGTAGTTCAGCGGGTAGAACATTTGCCTAGCATGTGCTAGGGTTCTGATTTTGATCTCCAGTATTGAAAAAACCAAACCATGAAATAAAATTATCATTGTCCACAATTTTTAACACATTCTTGGTAGGGCATGGTACATATATGGCAGAGAATCATAGGAAGTAAGTGGGCACTCTTAGGGAAGCTAATAATGGATTAGCAAATGGCACATGCTTTACGAACGCTAACAGTGATATTAACACAAATATTCTGAAGGATCCTGGAATTTGAAGATGATACATGCAGTATTAGATGCTACTATCTGTCATTACAGCTATGAAGCAGCATAAGGTAGGTTCTATGAGCTGGGTGAAGTCACGTATAAATGTAACAACTAGAGACATTAATAAGTATATGCTAGTAGAGTATAAATTACACATCTGTGATGGCAGAGCAGCAGCATTATTTGACTGATTACTGAGGGAGTGATCAGTGTGGAATGGTATTAGTCAGGGCAGGTTCTTGAAGGAATGACTCACTAATTTTTAAACAGAGGCTGGCATGAAATAGATGGCACTTGAAAAATATTGTCTTAGCAACTGGATAGAGAATGAACTGAGATGGGGGAGCACAAAGCAGGGAGACTAGGTAGGAGGCAGTGATGCAAACGAGGTGATGGGAACCAGCCTAGTGCATGGACTGTGAAATATAGCTGACATGGTTTAGAGAATGTAGGCAATGTAATCAACTGTATGACAACATGGACTTCGCAGAAAGACTGACTTGGACTCCTGTCCTGGCTCTGTCACAGACTAGTGATGTTACTTAAGTAGCTCATCTACCTAATTTAAGTCTATTCACTCATCCACAAAGATGCAGGAAATAAGAGTATATTGGTGATGAATAGTATATTCATCATTTCTGCTGTCTGGTCACTAAATGTCCTTCCAGATTTGAGTGATCAAGCCATTCTTCTGTCTGCTTCTGGCAGCTAGGCCAGAGGCATGTTCTCTGAGCAAGGCCGGCTGATACCCATCTCTTTGTACTTGGTGATAGTGGTGCAAAGGCACTGTGGTCAGTTCAAGAGTCTGCAAGGCCACTATGGTGAGCCTGAGAGTTCAGGGATGTGGCCAAGCTTGTTCTGGGAAATTGTTACTGAGACAGGATCTTAACTCTGTGCTCAGCTGTTTTCCTTGGCTCTCACCTGCATTTTGTTCTCCACCTTCCCATGGATGCCGTTGGTGGCCTGAGACTTCCTATAAATTCCTTTTCTGCTTACACTACCCAATCCTGCTTTTAGCAAGAACCCTGACTAGAACACAACCTCACAAGGCTGTTTGAGGGTTGAATGTGACAGCATATACTCACTCCTTAGTCCAGTGTCTTCCACAGCTACATGCTTACTAAATGGGTAAATAAGTTTGTGACAGAATGATCACAGATGTGAATAACTAACTGTGGAAGAAAAAGAAAAAGGAAGAAGGAGAAGGTAGCACCAAGTTTGCAACCTACCTTCCTTATCACTGTTCTGCCTCTAATAAGAACATGGGAGGACAGCTTCTTTCTTGATTAGGGATGGAAAAGTAGAACTTCTCAGCATGTCAACTGAGAATATGGTATTCTGTCGACATGATAAAGTCTGAACTTGTTAGCCAAGTATATGAGCTACTTCACAACCTTGTCCCAACCTGCTTTTCCAGCCGGATTCTTGCCACTCCCTGGAAATCACCTGATGATGAAGTCAGATAAAGCTCTCAGTGTGCCCCTTGTAAAACCGTGTTATTTTGAGCTTCACTGCCTTTGCATACTAGATTCTTTTTGCTGCCGATGTCCCTTTTTTGCATGTACATGTGCATGTGTGTGTGTGTATGTGTGTTGCTGAGAGTCAAACCCAGAGCCTTCCAAACACAAGGCAAGTGCTTAATCACTGGGATACACCCCCAGCTGGAGTGTCCTTATTCTCCCTCAAGTTGAGCACCTCACTTAAATATCTTGGTTTAGGTATTTTCCCTGCAATGAAGCCTCTCTAATGTTTCCAGCAAGAGTTACCCCCCACCTCTTCCGGATTCCCAAAGAATTCTGGTTCATGCCTCTGAGAGATCACATTTTATTCTGATTTCCTCTTTATGTCACTCTCCTGCCCTGTGTGCTCACAGGCAATGGAAACCGTGGTTTAGTTGTCCTGCGTGCCATTTACTAACATTATCTTGCACATGGACAGTATTTCACAGGCTTATTACTAAATACCCAGATAATTTCTTTATAGATAAATGGGTATGAATAGAAGATAATGAATCTAATTCAACAATCCACACATGAAAGTCAGTCTTGCTTGTTACTTGTTAACGTGTTAAGTAATAATTAGTGTCCTTTGAACTTCCTAGACTCTAAAGGGCAGAGTTCTATTTTAATTCACCTCGTACCCACAGCTTTGCACCAACAAATGTATAACATAATTAGAATCCTTTCTGAGGTGCTATTTTATTGTAATCAAAGCAATGTTGTTAATGTTCTAAAGATATGTGGCTGGAGACCCTGCCTACAATGGGCCAAGATTTTTCTGTAGATATATTTCCAGCTCTGGATCCCATGATTCACCAAGTCACCTTTCACAAATAGGAACCTTAATTAAAAGAAATACTTCCTTTATGTCTTCCTGGTGTGGGTTTAAGTGTAAGTTTTCTAAGGAATATAACCTTAAGTCAAAATTTAGTTATTTTACTTTGCATCATCCTTACATTTTATGCTTTTATAAATTTCTATTTAAAAAATTTTAGACATTTAAATTTTAATGCATTTTTAAATAAACAGTAAAGTCTTGTGATCCAAAATGCAAAAGTATGCAGTATAAAATCTCCTCCCCAACCCCTTGTTCCCTAGATATCCAGTTTCTTCCCCTGTGGGCAATCAAAGCTATTGTTTTCTTATGCATTCTTCCAGAGATATTTTATGCGCATAAGGAAATATTATTTTTCTCTTACTGCCTTTTATACAAAAGGTACCTTGAAACATATAGTTCTGCATGTTGCTTTTTTCCACTGAACAGTTTATATCATAGTTTTTTTCATATCAGTACATATTTTTCCCCTGCCTGCATTGCTATTGCATGAGTAGAATATAATCTGTTAAAACAGTCTCATTTTGATGGCCTTCCTTAAATTTGTCCCAGTCCTTCCCATTTTATAAACAATTCAGCAGTTCATTTAAGTATCCCTCCAAATTTCCTGCCTAGTCCCTACTTCCTTAATGCTCAAAAAAATGCTACCTCTTTTATTTCACAAAAGAAACAGACTGTGTGACCCATTAGATAGAAATTCCATCAATTTCCTGCCTCCTCTGCACCTTGTGGTTTATGTTCCTTCAATAGTTCTCAGAAACATTGTTGCCTCTATTATCTTTCTACTTACCAGTCCAAGTCCCACTATCCTTGGTTTGCTTGAGAGACCTGTATTAACCTTTCTAGTCCAAGTATGGATATCATAGTAAAGGGAATTGCTGCTGAATTTTATATCTGTGCCTTAATCCTCTGAATTTAAGACTGGGTCCAGCAGTTCCATCCTTATTATTCTAGTATAAATTTTTATTTTACCATAATAGTAGCAGGCTGTGCATCTCAGTACATTTCCTTGAGGGATACGGGAAGCAATCTCTGTGTTTATCCACTTTGTATGATAAAAGGCAAGGTGTGTGCACATATGCAAAGAGTGTCAAACCCAAATTTTCACTGACATGATGCTCCATGTAACAGGTTTGGTGTATGTTTACATGAGCGTCACAGAGGGTCCAATAGACTCACACCACTCTGGGATTTGTTTCAAAAAGTTTTCTTGTGATTTTTTTAGTAGAAGTAGCCTAATTCATTACAATGGCACTTAAAAAACCAGATTTACAAGTTTTGAAGAAGATCCAAAGTGAATTATCAGATTACTCACACATGAATGATGAAAATGATCCATTATGGTAAAATGCATGATTTCATTACAGAAGAGTGGTGCAAGTATATGAAGATGATGATGATGATGATGATGACTTTGACATTAGCCATGTGAGCCAAAGTTCCCACAACAGTACAATGGAACAAGAATCGATTGATACTGACAGGGAATGCAGACCTCCTTGATTCAGATGACAAAGAAGACAGCAATGTGAGTACATATTTGACTAATATAAATGTTGCAAAATGGCCACACAACTAAATTGAACAATTCAATGTTATAACTAGGTCTGAGAATATACAAAAATATAGTGAGGGTTTTGGCAAGGGTGAAATGTATTGGATAGAATGCCAGCACTACCATTCAATGTTGGAAGCTGTAACGGACAAAATGCTTCAAGATACTGTGAAATATACAAAGGCTGAAATGCAAGTAAAACATTCTGTATGTACCAATAGCCATATTCAAAACTGTATTTCTTATGACACTTCACTAGCAGAACCCAAAGTATTCATAGGGCTCCAGTACATAGCAGGGATTTCTTATGGTAATCACAAGAATGTAAAAAACTTACAGAAAAGTGATGGTCAAAATACAGCATAAAAAGTTATGCTCTTGTAGATATGAAGACTTATAATGCTTTCAATTTACACATGTATCCTGGAACTCAGCCATCAGGTCTTTATTCATACAGTAATAGACCGAATAATGTTGTGAACAGACTTGTCGTTCCTGTCTCTCAAACTAATTGTAATATAACATGTAACAATTGGTTTGCCAATTTCCAATTGATGCTACATTTGCTAACAGAGCACAAGTTGACAAATGCAGGAACTGTACACAGGAACAAAGCAGAAATTCCAAATGAAATGTTGCAATTTCAAAACAGAGAATTGTATAGTACAATTTTTTGGATTTCAGAAAGATATAACATTGGCCTTGTATATGGCAAAGAAAAACAAACTGGTACTGCTAGCATCAACATTGCCATGTGATGGAAGTATTTATACAGAAACCTCCACAAAATGGAAGCCTGAGATGGAAATTTTCTACAACAGTATCAAAGGTAGAGCAGATGTTTTTGATGAGTTATGCAGCAACTATGATGTTATTTGAAACACAAAGCATTGGCCAATGGTTATGTTTTACTCAATCTTAAACATGTGTGGTATAAATAGTTTGATAGTTTACAAAGAAAATATATAGTGCAAAATGCCATGGCTAAATTTTCTTAGAGGTTTGGGATTGGAATTCAGAAGAGATCATTTATAGCAGAGGGAAAACAAAATGTTTCTTCCCAGGGAACAACACAAAAAAAGTTGTGGAGCATACTGGTGAGCTGACAGGTGCACAGGTAGGTACGGCATCACAAGACCTACTATGACAATAGGAAAACAAAGAAGATGTCAACTGTGCCCTACAAAAAAGGACAAGAAAACAAAGCATATGTGCTATCAGTGTAAGCAATACTTGTGTATGGAACATGCAGTTGTCACGTGTGAAGACTGCCTTGAGTGTGACAGTTGAAACAAAGATGATTTCTGTGGTAGACTTCTGTTTGTGTTTACATTGTAGTTAACATAGGTTTTTATTTTTGATGCTATTTTTTAGGTTTTGTAGGCAAGTAAACAGCTTATGTGAAAATATTGATATCATTCTAAGCACTCATTATATATTTCACATTTTTATTTTATT
>RJWT010003372.1:0-36630 GCA_004365215.1 Cuniculus paca | reverse complement strand
ATTGGTCAAGCTGCTCATTTATTAATACATAGGTTTAGTTGGTATATAAGCGGTCTCATAAAAATTAGTTTAGGATGCACTTCATATTTTTCTAACTTTCTAAATGTTGGTATTTTAATTTTAATGACAAATTTAATTTAATCTGAATAGGTGGTCTGGACAAATTTTCATCGTGTTTTACCTATGCTGCATTTTCCTAAGCAACAAAACATAATTACACTTTGGCCCCAAAGTTTGAAAATGCAAACATGTTATCACATACTCTGACAGTGTTCACTGGGTAGACAAATGTCAATAAGAAAAAAATCCAAAGTGAAACTAATAAACACCACGCGTGTAAGAGAGCCTGCACTTTTCGAAGCAGCCTATGGTTCACTAACAGATGGTTCACTAACACTAACAGATGCATGGATAAAGAAAACAAGGTGTTTTCACTCAAAGGAGCACTACTCTGCCATGAAGAAAGATAAACTTGAATCAGCTGTAGGAAAACAGATGTGCTCTGAGATCATAATGTTAAGTGAAATAAAACAGACACACAAGCCTTAGTATAACATGGTCTCTCTTACATAAGAAACTCAAAATATAAATAAAGAGCAAAATAAAAGGTAGGTAATAGGAGATAACGGGGTAGATATTTCTCAAAGGGGAAAGGGGTCAAGAGAAGAAGAGAAGGGGATACAGAAGAGGAAGAGGGAAGAGAAAAGACACCAAGAAAGGAATTTAGATGCGTTATGTATGTGTGCCAACTCCTCACAAGAAATGTAAGCATTATGTACTGAAAACATGTATTAAGAAAGTGATCTTAAATAAATAAACAAATAAATAAATAAGCAAATAAATGGGGCCGGGGATTTAGCTCAGCGGCATAAGCGCCTGCTGACAAGTGCGAGGTCATGAGTCTGAGCCCCGTTACCAACAAAAAAATAAATAAACAAGTAAATGAATAAAATTTAAAAGACAGCCAGCAGTGTTTAGTGGGTGCCTAAGTGTCTCTTTGAGAAAACTAGCCAGCATCTGATGCTTTGAGTGTAAATTGCCAATCCAGTCTATAACGAACACTTCACTCTTCTGAATCTTCTTCTACTGTGTGATCTTTCTCTGGATACCAAGGTGTCTGCACCTGACACAAAAGGTAAAGCCCAGATGGTGAGTGAGCCCATCAACACCACTCCAAGGGTGAAGACAGAGAGACCCCAGCCATTGTTTCTTGTTGAGTTACAGCGTTACTTTATGCAACCAACACAACCAGCTGCCATGTTAGAAGGCTGGTATTTGGGATGGGCAGCATTCGGTCTAAACTCACCTACCACTTTTCCTCGATTGGTTCATTTAGGAGAAACCATTCCTTCTTCCTCCTTGCATAATTACAATTCCCTGCTTAATGTTTCTGCTGACTTGTTCCCTTTCATGTATCTTTGGTTCTTCTAGTCTCTGCTCCCCTTGACAAAGTGTGGCCTGAGGTAGAGGCTGGCAGTCTACAGACAAGTCAATCTCCACATTTGAAATCTAACAAGTGAAACAATGGCACAAGATGATCAATTCCTCCTTTTTTGTCCCTGCTTATCTTCAACCAAAACACTTGCAGATGAAGAAGACAAAGTGCAAGGAGAAGAAAGTAATAGGCTTGCATGTGGAAAGCAACCACTGAAACTCAAGAGTCCTTGATTCAGGACCTTCCTTGAATCAGTCCTGGGGCCTGTGGCTCTGAGTTTAGCTCTTAGAGTCTCTACTACCTCTCTCTGTTATCTTTCTCCATCGATTACTATTATCTTATGCTGTTCTATTGACAGTGTACAAAGTGGTGGAAGTATGCATGCATGTGGAAATGGATTTGATGAATTTTGGAAATGAGAAGTGGGGACTTGAAGCAGGGGGAATCAAATTGAACTTCCACTTCCTTAGGAAAGTCAGTGGTGACAGCAATAATGAAGACAAGGAATATAGGAAGAAAGAAAGTTTGGGAAGGGGTAATAAAGGAGCAGGAAAAATGTTTTTGACCCAATAATTGTAATTCTAAAATTCTCTTTCCCCATGTGTGTCTCCATTTTTTTTTTCTGTACCAGAGATTGAACCTGCGCCTTGCATGTGCTAGGCAAGCACTGTACTACTGAGCTATAGTCTCAGATTTTTGTTTGTTTTCATTTTGAGACAGGAGCTTCCTATGTTGCCCAGGCTTCCCTCAAACTTGCAATGTTCCTGCGTCACCCTCTGAGTGCCTCGGATTATAAGCATGAGCCACGGCTACCAGCATGTGTCTCCACAGCAAAAAAAAAAAAAAAAAAAAAAAAAAAAAAAAGTGTAAAACAGCAAGAACTGAGGTAAGTACCTCATATTTATCCCATTAGGCCTTTTTGTCTTCTTGGTCTTGCTACAGATTCCCATTTTCTTCTGGCTAGATAATTCTTAGAATACTAAGAAGAAAAAAGGAACTCACCCCCTCTGGGGTCTGTTTAAAGATCCTCTCTTCTCTGGGGTCTTGAGCCGGGCATAGTGGTACACACCTGAAATCCTAGCACTCCAGAAGGACAAAGCAAGAAGATCACAAGTTGAAGCCTATCCTGGGCAATTTAATGACTTAGTAAAACCCTGTCTTAAAGAACATGTTTTACAATTTTTCTGTATCATTGTGTGTCCAACCTGTTTCTGGATTCTCTACCTAAGAAGCTCACCTTTGTCAACCAAGGGAGAACACAGGAAAGAAGAAGTAGGGGAACAAAATAGTGCCTGCCTATTCAGTCAGAGCAGTCACATTTTTTCTGGCAGTCAATGAGGCATTGAACAGAACAGGCAACACTGTCACATGTGGCGTATTCTCACTCTTTCTCATGAGTTACCAGAGCTTGGTTTCCTGTACCTTTTCTCTCCAGACTATTATATGAGAAGAGATGGTACTGGAGAGTTGCAACAGGAAGAATAGGACTTAAATCTTTCCTCAGAGTTGTTAAAACTCAAAGCTCCTCAAGAATAAAAACAGAAATTATTACTTTACCCAAATAATTTTATTTGCAAAAGAATAAAAATTACAATAACGAAATATGTGGATAAGGCAGGTAGCCACAACATGTAACAAAAATGTAAAACTCCAAGAATGGTGTTCAATGTAAGTGTCTTGGTGGTTTAAAAGAAAGAGAGAGAAAGATCAAATAAACGTGTTGGGAAAGGTGAGGATTTTTTTCATGAAGAAGGCAGTTATTTGAGCAGGTACCTGAAATACATTGTCTGATGAAGAAGGAGCCTGGGGAGGTTATGACAAGTGATCGCAAAAGAGTGATAAAGATGCTGGAGTTTGGAAATGGAAAGCAATCTTGAGAGTTGTAATTTATACAGTGTGGCTGAAACATGAGATGGATGTGAGACATGCTGGAAAACGTAGGAATGTTGTTGGAATTCCACATAATCTGGGTGTGTTGAGAACCCTCACTTTCTCTATAGTATTTTCCTCTCCCTCACCAGTGGAGACATAGAAAGACTATCAGGGAAGCCAATCTCACAGGTTCCCAGGCTTGGGAGTGGCCTGCCGGTCACTGCTCCCTCCACCTGATGACACACATGGGAGACCAGTACCTGTCCTTCTCTTATGAGACCTGTCTTTCCAGATCTCTGGGGGTTATTAGAAGGAGGAAGAAGAAGAAGTGGAGGAAGTGGTGGGGGGAGATAAAGGAAAAACACAGGGTATGAGTTGATACTCACAGGCAGTGACAGAGTTGCCCCTCACATTTTCATGTCTTAGCTTGTAAATCTTTCTCATAACATCTCAGAATCCCTGCATCTGGAATCTCAACTCTCCACTGTCAAAGCTCCACCCAACTCTTGTAAGAAAACATCTACTTTCCTGCTTGCATTTGCCAACACTAGAACCTTGAGCATCAACCAAATTCTAACACAGTTTTTTTCTTAGGTTAGAATTTTCAGGCTCCGGAGGAGAGGCTCTGGTGTCCTGAGTTAGACAAGAAGGCAAACCAGCCAGCGCTGCCACGGGCTTCCCACTCAAGTTATTCAGTAAAGCAAACATTCATTTTCTTCTAAATATGACACAATTTAGTCACCCTTGAGTAAGTTATATTTGTCTTTGTAACATAGTTTTTGTTGCCCTGCTTGGAAATAACAACCCAGGACTGTTTTTTTTAAATAGTAGTAGTAGCAGCAGCAGCAGCAGCAGCAATGTAGTAGCGGTTGAACTCAGGGTCTTCACACTGAGCTACATCTCCAGCCACTATTTTTTTTGAGACCTGTTCCCCCAAGTCACTAAGGTGCCCAGCAGGGCTGGAATTTACGATTCTCCTGTGCTTGGTGACCTCGTGAATGGCAGTCTCAGTAACAGGAATAACAAAGAGAAGAAAAGAACCGGGATAGTCAGGGCCAGAGTGATGGGGTAGGAAAGAGTCAGTCATGAGAGTTTAGATGTTCACAGACATTCTGGACTATATAAAAGCTTCTCCATCCTTGAGGTGATGAGGCTACCTCAGAAGCAGGCGGGAAAGACCTAAGAACATGGGCCGTGGCGTTGGACAGATGTTGATTGGAATCCTGCCTTGACATCTGATATCCTGTGTGACTCTTGCCAAGGGGCTTTGCCACATGTCTTCACCTGTAAAATGAAGTTAATTGTGCCTGCCACATAGAAGATTCAAATAGAAAGAATGAGAAAATTCTACTAGCGCACTTTGAGCATTTCCTGGCATAGAAAAAAAGCAAGAAGGGTACAAAAGTTTTGAATTGTTACTCTTTGTCACTGCTTTACATAAACATGAGCTAGAATAAAAAATTACATAAAAATTCTAGATTATCCTATGGAAACAAGATTACGTCCCCCTTGTCTGCTTTCAAGTCTTGATTCAAAGTTGACTGAGCTTGCAAACTGTCCCAGGCATTCTTTCCTATGGTGATGAAAACATTTACAGGATATTTAGCAAAGCTCTATGTATACACAGGATTGGCTACACTTTTGCTTTATAATTATGATGAGACTTAGGTTAATTCATCACATTTTTGTGTCCAGGGCTAAGGATTTAACCCAGAGCCTTCCACATGGCAGGCAAGCACCCTACAACTGAGATGTACTCTCTGCCCATCATACTTTTGAGTCCAGAATCTCACTCAAAATTATTTGCAGAAGAGCATGTGTTTATCAAAGTGGTAATCTAGGGCCAGAGATGTAGCTCAGCGGCACAGCACCTGCCTGGCAAGTGCAAGGCCCTGACTTCAATTCCCGGTACCAAAAAAATACGTATGTAGTAATCTAAACAAAAGGGCGTTTGCGTAAGAAGGAGTCTCCTCCCTGGTGGGTGTAGGACGGCAAATCTATGTGTCGTGCAGGGGTGGAGCAAAGGAGGCACGCCAGAACCACCGGAATGCATTCAAAGTTTACCAGTGTATGCGACACCTGAGTGTTCGCTCCTGTTCTACGGGGAACAAATGATCTAGTTTACAACAGGATAAAAGTCACTAAAGTCAGAATTCTCACAGCGCCTTAAACTTGAATACGGACCATGTAACTGACAAACTGTTACTGATGTTCCAAAGAAGGTCATTCATTTATTTAACATTTATTGAGTGCAGAACTTATAGAAGACAGGTAGTATACCTAATGGATTCTGACATATTTCCTTATAAAATTTGGCCCTGATGTTTTCTACTTAAACTCCCATACTTCTCAGTTTAGTTTTGTCCGTGGAAAGGAAGATAATAAACCTATTCATAAGAGTGTTACAATGTCAAATACTATAATGTGCTTTAAAAGCCTAGAAGCATACCTACATTAAATATAATTTAGTCAATAAATTTACATCATTAATGTTACCAAATTAATGTAACAGCTGGCT
The DNA here is from genome assembly GCA_004365215.1 of Cuniculus paca. Classification (NCBI taxonomy): domain Eukaryota; kingdom Metazoa; phylum Chordata; class Mammalia; order Rodentia; family Cuniculidae; genus Cuniculus; species Cuniculus paca. The sequence goes on along the minus strand of RJWT010003372.1, from coordinate 30,805 downwards.
ACCAAATAAACGTTCAATAAATGGAAATTATTGCTGTCATTATTACATTCGTAAAGTACAATTGTGTATGAAAGATAAATATACTAACTGTAATTGGCAAATGTCCCTATGCACAAATGGCTCAAAATGTTATGGAAAAACACACCGTGGTCATGTAAGGTTGGTCCAAAATTTTTCAAACTAAAATAATTCAAGTGGATTAGATTTTACAGATGCTTTAAAATATAGAAACTTTCTGAGACTGAGCCTCCCTGTAACACAAAAAGTTCAAATGAAATGCAGTTTTAAGAGTGATCAATGTATAGGCACCAAATACCAATAATTTCAACTTTTGAAAATTACCACCAGTGAAAGATTTGATGGCTAAGACCCTGATGAGGAATGACATTTTCCTGTGACTCAGACAAGCAGAGGAGCTGTTTGTAGTATGGGATCAAGAGGAGCTCTGGTAATTTGATCTCAATTCCAAAGGAAACTTTTCTATAGTTTAGCTAGTCCACCTTTCCTTCCTATAAATTTGACCCTGAAGTACAATAAATGCAATTTTATATATATATATATATATATATATATATATATATCCTATAAACATTTAAAAATGCTATCAAGGATGTAAAGTTTGCTCATAATCTCTTTGTTAGGTATACATGTGTATGTACAATATAATACTAGTATATCTAGTACATACTAAAGATTAATTTTTTTTGCCCTAAAAATGAGCCATTAAACCTCTTTATGTACATAAAAAAGGGAAACACTCACAAAAACCTCTATATTTCATTTTCCCTTGTCCCTCTATATGTGAAGGTTAAGTCTTAATTCATTCTGTTATTTTTAATGTCATATTATCTTCATGTCTTTCCATTCTTCTATTTGAACATTTGAAAATATCTTCAATATAAATATGCAGAACTTATTTCTGAGGAGTATAAATTCAAACAAGTAACAAGCAATGACTATGTGCTCCAGTTTAGAAGAAGTGCGAGATGTTTTGCCATCACCAACCACCCATGTTAAAGCAAAGACATCAGCTGGGTGTGGTGGTGCAATACTGTAATCTCAGCACTCGGGAGGCTGAGACAAGAGGATCATTGTGAGTTCGAGACCAGCCTGGGCTACAAAGTGAGCTCAAGGCCAGCCCGATTTGCATAGAGAGACCCTGTCTCAAAAAAAAAAAATTCAAAAAATAAATAAATAAATAAAGCAAAGCAATCTTAATTCTAGGAGTGCAAGTAATTCACCTCAGGATGAATGGCCAAATATACTGTATACCAAGGATGTTCTAGGCACTCAAGGTTAAAAAAAAAACATCATACTTGATTATCAAAGGGCTCTTGTATGACTGTGTAAGGAGACACATACACTTGTAGGTAATTATAATACAAACTGACTGTGTCCCCTATACTATGCAAATGAGTGTCCAGTTAAGGTAAATACTATTGGTTTCCAGTTGACGACTTTTATACTTTTTACTGACTTGGTACACTAATGGAATGAAACTTTCTACTGATCTTTACAAGAAGTAAGGTATTTCAGAAATAAAGATTCATTTTGATTTTTAGTGATTGAAACCGAAGTGTCTATTCTCTCTTTAGATTTTCTTATGCTAATCTATAGTATCATATTATCAAGTATTCCATTCATCCTACTATTGTGAGAAAAAAATAATGACAGTATAACTATCTGGGTTTATCTTTAACTTTCCACAAAAAAAAAGTCTGAAGATGTTTTGTATCAAAATGCTATGCCTTTTTCCATTATAATTTGAATAGCTAAAGGAAGGGTGTAGATCAAAAATAATGATAATAAGTGAAGGAGAACAGAAGAAATCAGAGATGGCTGGAAATTAGAAAAGCTGGTTGTATTCCTGTATCAGACATGGACTTGCTTAGTAATTTTGGATACTTGGGCTTAGGCATTCCTACTGTGAAATGAGAAAGAGGACCTCCTCAGCTAAAATGCTATGATTCTAGAATCCTTTAAAAAAAAAAAAACAGCAAAGTCCTTGCTCCTAACTCCAAGGCTATGTTCAGTTATCCTGAGCTGTCCTCCAGTGTATGACAGAAGGGTGAAAACCCTGGTGCCTAGGACAAGTGACTTCCTGATGACCTTACATGTTGCTCAAGAGGCTGAGGCAAGACGATTGCAAATTCAAGGACAGCCTGGGCAGTTCAGTAAGATTTTCTCATAAGAAATACAATCTGGAATTGACAGCATCTTGATACGTTAGTTTGATATCACCTTGGCTAGATTGTAGTATTCAGGATTCAATCAAACGCAGGCCCACATACTGCTGAGAAAGTATCATATATAATGTAGTTCACATGTACAATCAAGTGACTTTAAGTAAAGCAGATAGTGCTTGCTAACCTGTGAGCCTCATCTAATCAACTGAAATGCCTCAAAACTGAGGTTTACTGAAGAAGAGGAAACTCTATCCATGGACTGCAGGGTCAGCAGCTGCCTAAGAGTTTCTGGATTGCTGGTCTGGCCTGTACACTGGGGACTTGTCTACCTGGACCCCATGAACCTGCAAGCCATCTCTCTCTCTCTCTTTCCTACTGATTCTTTTCTCAATAACTCTGGTGCATGTGCACATATATTTATTTATGATATATTTGTGCATATATATGACATGTATTTGTGTATATCTATGCATATTAAGTACACATATGTTTTGTGTATTTGAATATATCTAAAAGTTAATTACTTATGGAAACATTTCAAGCTTGATTTTGTGAGCTAAAATTGTCAATTGGAACAAGAGTTAATATGTATATAATACTTAATATATGTTAGGTGTATTTTATACCTGTTGGTTTATTTAATTCTCACGTCTACTCTGTAAGAAAAGTACATGTATTATCCTCCCCCTTATCATCAGGGAATCTAGGACAGAGTCAAGTTAAACAATTTATCCAGGGTCATGTAATAGTAAAGGATAAAACTCAAAGTCAAACTCAGAGAATATGGCTACAGAACCAGAACTCTTAACTTTGCCCCATTGCCTCTTGGAATTAGACCTGAACTCCTGTCGGTGAATGGCAGATTGCACTCTAGCGTGAAGAAGGCCGGAATGGGCAACTGATGACAAGTTTGAGATTAGATTTTGTTGCTCAATCCAAGTTCAGCTTGACCTCTGATCATTCTAATTAACCCCAAGCTCATCAAAGAGGAACTCACGATCTCTAATAAGGATCAGGTAGGCAAGTAGGTGAGGGAACATTTGTCCACGATGAGCAAGGTACTTCAAAGCCTCTGCTGACCCAAGTACATCATTCTTCACTGCTCGTGGTTTTCCTGAATATTAGATATGAAACCAGGAGCAACCTGGTGTTAGGTTGGCTTTTGGAAAGGCAATGAATTAACTATTATGTTGAAGATATTACCATTAATAAAAAAGGGTTATTTTTTTCCCCAAAACTTCTTCGTGGAATTAAGGAAACACAATTCTCTAACTCCAGTTGACTAGTATGTCAAGATGTCAGCAGCTGCCAGGTGTGGTGGCACATGCCTGTAATCCCAGCACTCGGGAGGCTGAGGCAGGAGGATCGTTGTAAGTTCGAGACCAGCCTGAACTACAAAGTCAAAGTAAGTTCAAGACAAGCCTGAACTGCGTAGTGAGATCCTGTCTCAAGAAGATGAAAAAATAAAAATTAAAAAAGGGATGTCAGCTGTGATTGTGATTGCCTTGTCCACTAGACAATGTAGACAGAAGTGGATCAGCACCTGTTGGCATCTCACAAGCTGTCTACTCTCCTGCTCCATGATTTCCCTAACAGGGTCTGTTCTTCTCACCTCAGTGATGAGTCCAGATGAAATGGCTTACAGAGTGAACCGTCACACCATTCTGCTCAAGCTATTTTCTTCCCTTCAACACATCAACTCAAATAGGTGTCCAGTCCTCTTTTATAAGGGTCATACAGCTTAGTGTGTGTTTGTCTTTTCTGAAAAACAAAACAAAACAAAAACAGAAACAAAAAAAAACAACCGTACAGGACTTGGAAGTGACCAAAAGATGTCACTGCATGTCCTGCAAGTGTGGATCTGGATGCAACCTAGTAGTTCTTCTGGGAAGGTTCTAATTTTATACAGATGTGCACCTTTGATTAGCAAATTCATTTAAGCATTCCTGATTTCATATTTATAGCTGTTCAAATTCACATTTGAACTGGTCTTCATAGCATACAATTTCTTGTGTCAAAGGGCTAAAATATTTGATACATGAAAAAATGTTCAGCATCATTGGTCATTAGAGAAATGCAAATTAAAACAACTCTGAGATTTCATTTCACTCCAGAAAGAATGGCCAGGATCAAGAAAACCACCAATAACAAAATGCTGGAGAGGCTGTGGGGAAAAATTAACCCTTCTCCACTGTTGGTGGGAGTGTAGACTGGTGCAGCTACTATGGAAATCAGTCTGGAGGTTCCTCAAAAAGCTAGGGTTGGAAGTCCCATTTGACCCAGCTATTCCACTTCTGCGCATATTCCCAGAAGAAATGAAATCATCTTATCACAGTGATATATGTGCACCCATGTTTATAGCAGCACAATTTGTAATAGCCAAATCTTGGAAACAACCCAAATGCCCATCAATTGAGGAATGGACAAAAAAGATGTGGCACTTTTATACAATGCAGTACTATTCAACTATAAAGAAAGATCACATTGAGGCTTTTATAGGTAAATGGATGCGACTTGAGACCATACTCATAAGTGAAATAAACCAAACTCACATGTGTAAACACCACATCATCTCCCTAGTGTAAGAAACTGAAAGACTCAATAAGATACAAAGTTCCTGATAAATATGGGGGAAAGGTTCTGAAGTCCAATGGTGCTTTTATTCTTTGATTTGATTGGTTTAAGTCTGTTTTCTACTATTTGATTGCAATATGTGAGAAGATAGGAACAGTTCTTTTGAAGAAAACAGGGGACATTAAGGTAACCATTGTTGGTTTCTTGTTGTCTGACTTGAAGGTCTGTAATGCTTTTACTCTTTTGTTTTATCTGGTTTTATATTATTTTGTTTTGTTTGAGTTTATTGTCTGTAAATGTATGAACAACCATTTCGAAGAAGGCAAGAGACACTAGGGTAACCATTGTTAATCTCCTGTTATGTTTTAAGACCCGTATTGCTAGCTCTTTAAAAAAGACCTAAAATATTTGATATATGTCTGTTTTATATTTACACAAAAACTATATTGTTCAGTGTCAAAAATTACACTATTATTCTAATCATTCATAAAATGAATACTTATATTCAAAGAACACAAAAATTTTTAATTATCTTGTTTCAAAACTCTGTATTGCTTTCATTATTTTGCTTTGTTTGTTTTGGTTTGGGGCTTTACTGATTTTATTCTGTTCTATTTTGTTTGATTTTATTTATGCCTGATGGTATGGGCAGTTATACTGCAGATAAAAAGAGGCATTATGGTAGCCATTACTGATTCCCTTTTACCCTGTTGAGAAGTCATGTGCCATGTTCATTGTTTTGTTGTGATTGACTCTATTCTGTTTTATTTTGTTTGTTTGTATTCTTTTCAAAATAAAAAAAAAAGAAGGCAAACTTAAAAGTTCATCAGTCCTCTAAAAAAAAATGAATACATTCAAAAAACACAAACTTTTTTTACTTTTTATAGTCTATGAAGCATGCAATAGCATTGTTTTTTTAATTTTATTTTTTATTAATACATATTTGCTGTACATAATTTTTACTTTCCTAGTACAGAATCGATATTATACATAATACACCTCAGAACATTTTTCATCCCTTCCCCTTTTTCTCCCTCCCCTTCCTTCCATATCTTAGTCCCTTCCCTATGTGAGAAAGATCGATCTCCTTATTTCCTATTATCTATCTTTATTTTCCTCTTTATTTATAATTTTGGTTTCTCACATAAGAGAAACCATGTGATATTTAAGCTCGTGTGTGTGATTTATTTCACTTAACATTATGATGTCAAGGTGCATTCACTTTCCTACAGATGACTCAAATTTATTCTTATGGCAGAGTGGATCTCCACTGTGTACAAACACCACAATTTCTTTACCCACTCATCTGTTGATGGGCATATAGGCTGCTTCCAAGATTTAGCTTTTATCAGTTCTGCTGCTATAAACATGGGCATGCATGTATCACTGTAATATGATGTCTTTAACTCTTTCAGGAAGATACCTAGAAGGCAAATAGCTGGGTCAAATGGAATTTCTAGTTCTTTCAAAGAATCTACATACTGATTCTCTTTAAATAGCCTTTTGGCTATTCTCATAAACTCTGGCTCCCACCTCTGAGATGATGCTAGGTTCCTCATTCGCTTGTTTCTTTTCCTCTCCTCCACCCCTGTACAGAGCATTTTCCTATATAAACACCTTCCCTCCTCCCCAAAAATGATTTAAGATTTTTTTCCAAGATGTAGATCTTTGCACCCTACGAAGCCTAGTTCCAATTTTGTTTATCTTGGGAGATAACTTGTTAACCAAGACAAGGTAAGATTGAAGGAAAATAAAACCTGCCTGTGTTTTTTATGGATAAAGTACTTTGGACCCAGATATACTTTAGTCACAAGTACCCAATTACTTGGTTAATTCATTATTAGAGAACACATTCCTTTTCTGAAACAAATTAAATTTTGAATTTTGAAAATTCTAAGTATTAAAATAGTTATTTCAGCCTTATGCAACCTTCCATAAGTCAAGCGTGGTAGCGCACTCCTATAATCCCAGCACTCAGGAGGCTGAGACAGGAGGATCATTGCAAATTCAAGACCAACCTGGACTACAAAGTGAGCCCAAGGCCAGCCTGAACTGCATAGTGAGACCCTGTCTCAGAAAGCCAAAAAAAAAAAAAAAGCTTTCCATATTAGGATCAGGGAAAATTTTTAATCAAATAAAGCAAAAATTAAATACTGTGGATATAGTCATATTTGATCCAATGCAAATTGGTTCTTCAGAACTACAAAGGTATTTTCCCAGGGAAGAAAATGTTATAAACGTTCATGTTAGTAGACTAGATGTATAACACAAATACTGTGAATTTACCATAAATAATAATGTAAAACACCAGTAAAACATCTAAATGGAGAGAAATTTCAAAATGTGTCTTAAATATATTCTTTTTGGAAAAAAGTTTATTTTCAGGTTGATGGAAGAAAAAACATGAATAGTAATAGCAGTTTTGAAAGGAACTTCTAGAAATTTCCAGTGCTTATCTGAAATACATAAAGAACTCAAAATATCAGAACCCCCCAAAATAAAAGACCCAATCAAAAAATGATTAGGTGAGATGGAGAAACACTTCACAGAAGAACTACAAATGGCTAATAAACACAGGAAAAATGTTCAACATTGCTGACCATTAGAGAAATGTACATTAAAATAAACTGATATTCCATCTTACATCAGAAAGAAATCTAATAATAGCAAATGCTGGTGATATTGTGAGAGAGAAATGAACTCCTCCACATTATTGATGGAATTGTAAACTAGTACATCCACTGCAGAAATCAGTATGGAGATTCCTCAAAAAAACTAAAATTAGATATGCCATTTGATCCAGCTATTACCCTTCTTGGTATCATCCCAAAAGAGTTAAAGACATCATATTACAATGACATATGCATACTCATGTCTAGAATAACACAGTTTATAATAGAAAAGTCTTGGAAACAGGCTACATGTCCATGAACAGATGAATGGTTAAAGAAAATGTATTTACACTTAATGGAGTACTTCTCTTCCATAAGCAAAGATAAATTTGAGTCATCAATAGGAAAATGCATGCGTGTCAGGACCATAACGTTAAGTGAAACAAATCAGACACACAAATTAAAATAGCACAAAGTTTCTCTTATATGACAAACCCAAATTATAAATAAAGAAGAAAGTAAAATATAGATAACAAGAAATAGGAAGATAGATCTTTCTCAAATGAGAAAGGAGACCAAGGATGGAGGGAAGGGGTAAGCAGGAGAAGGGAAGGAGATGGAAAAAGTTTTGAGATGCGTTTTGTGCACGTACCAACTTCTCATGAGGAATGTAACCAGTATGTACTGAAAATATACACTAACAAAAAATGGAGAAAGTCTGAAATACATAGCTAATAACAATATTAGAATAAAAAACTAATAATAATAGCAAACATCTATTGTCCAATTTAAAAAATATTTACGTGGTTTGCCCTCTGTTCTTCACTCTTAAGTAAGTTGAGTTCAGCCAGTAATACCTAAATTCACCTCCAAAACATCCTACCCTATTCCTGTTTTGTATTTCCTCCTCTCCTTTATCATTATGACATATACAATGTTTTACTAGTTTATTTTATTTTGTGTTTATTTCCCTAGGATGTCCTTTCTCTAAAAGCAGAAGTGAGCATGTGTTGTGTGTATTTATGTGTGCAAACGCTGGGGATTAAACCCACTGTCTCTCATGTACTAAGTATGCACTCTCCTAATAAACAATACCCCAGCCAAGGAATCTTTGTCACTTTGCCATGTTCACATTATCCACAACAACTTCAAGCACATAGGAGACCCTCAAGAAATTTTTGTCAATAAAATGAACATTGCATTCAGAAATGATAGACTATAATAATGACATGAAAACTGAGCATGAACTAGACCATTAAGTTCACCTCCAAAAATTTCAAAGATCTCAATTACACTACTCTTTCTCACTACTGTGGAATTAAGTTAGAGTTCCTATTGACCAAAAGTTAACTGTAGAGAAACACTCAAACACACACACACACACACACGAAGGAGCTGAAATTTCTTCATACTAATGCAACTGGCTTGCAGTGAAAGAATAAAGACCCTGGCCCTCTTCTTCCTTTCTCAGCCTCCCTTCCTTTCCTACCAGTAATTTTCATTGACTGAGCCCAACAGCAGTCAGTGCAAGTCAAGAAAAGCCAGTGAAGTGATCCACACAGTTTGCCACCCAGAGTACCAAGTGGGGTGGGAAAAGTGGGAAGAATACTGCAGGGATCACGGAGGTGTACCAGCCCAAAGATGCATCCACAAATGACAGCAGAAACTTCGTAGAACTTAGCGACAAAGAGTTGAAAAAAATTCCAAGTCAGAAACAAAACCAGATGCTAGCTGTCATCACTTTTATTTGAAGTTGTACTTGAGATCTTTGTCAGAATATTACAGTAAAGAAATAAAAAAAAAGCATAAAAATGAGAAAGAAAGTAGAGTAATGTCCTCATTTGTGAACTATAGGATAGTCTAGGTACAAAACTCAGGTAATTCACATGTTGAATATTAGAACTAAAAGGAAACTCTGGAGAAGTCGTACATATAAAAATAAATATATAAATATATTATCTTTATACACAACAAATTTACAATAGCAGCACATTTATTGAGCCATAAATAAACTCAACAGGATGGAAAGATCTCTTTGGAGAAATTTATAAAACATATTAAGTGACATTAAAGTTAGACCTTATTATAGTAGAAAGACATCATTTTCCTGAGTAGAAAAACTCTATCCTGTCACTTCTTCCCAAGTTGATCTAGAGATTCAGGGAAATTCCAGGTAAACACTCCAAGGGTTACTTTGAGAAAGTTGTCAAACTTATTTAAAAAAAAAAAATATATATATATATATAGCATTTAGGACCAAGGTCAAGACATTGCTGAAGATGAAAAACAAGTTGAAGAAACTTGACCTACCAGATATCAAGCCTTATTATGAAGATATATAATTAAAACACTACTGCATTGGCATGAGGATAAACACCCAATGAAACAGAAGAGAAAGCCCAGAAATAGATCCACATGGGTGATATGAAGTTGCCCTACAGAAGTGGAGAGAAAACACTACCAGCATGGATTATGAAATAGTTGGGTATATTCATACACAAAAGATGGAATTGGCTCCTACTTCCAATCATACAAAAATCAGTTTCATATTGATTAAAGATTTGTAAGGCAAAATGAGCAACTTTTAGGCAATAACAAGAGAATATCTTTATAACCTCAGGATAGAAAGGAATTTCTTAAGACCTAAAAATCACTAACTTTAAGAAGACTGGAAATTAATCTACGTAAAAATGAAGAACACTTTCTTTATCAAATGACACAATTAAATGAGTAAATCTGGGCTTGTTGGCACACACCTGTAATCTCAGCACTTTTGGAGGCTGAGGCAGGAAGATTACAAATCTGAGCCAACCAGTGACTTAGTAAGACCCTGTTTCAAACTAAAAAAAAAAAAAAAAAATTTAAAGGCTGGGAATTTAGGTTAATGTGAAGTGAAGGCTTTGGATTCAACCCCCAAGTGCCACAAAAAAGAAAAATAAGACACAAATTCAACAAGAACTGGATATATTAATTGTACCTATGAATCAAAAAGCAAATCACAACAGACCAATTGAAAAATAGTCAAAACAATGAAAGAAGCACAAAAAAGCAAGGAACACATGAAAATGTCTTTAATCTTATGGAAATTAAACCATACAGATTTATAACCACACATATAAGATTGGCAAAAATTTAAATTTGTTCAAATAAAGTACTGATAAGTAAAAAAAATTACTGCAAACTCACACCCACTATTGGTTAGAGGATAAATTAGAAAACAGTTATTACCTAATAAAATTGGACATAAGCACATATAATGACAAAATATTACCTTTCCTAGGTATACACCATTAGGACTATATGTTTCCAGCTATGAGATGCAACCTTCTCATTCAAAAAATTAAGTGGAATCATTTTAAAAAATCAGAATCCACTGCAAATAGTAAGGGTATGTATTGTCTTGTGAAATTGTGGCTTTCACCCACAAGTATACAGCGTGTATTAAATAAATTGTACATTTTTTCTGCACATCTCAGGAAAAAATTTTTTGAATGTCATCATTTTCAGAAGGTCTCACATATGTGCACCAAGTAACATGCAGAAAAAAGGGTTGGAGATATAGCTCAGTATAAAGGCCCTGGGTTCAATCAATAGTACCGAGAAAAAAATAGCATAATGACAACTAGCAATGGGGATAAGGTGGAAGGTGGAAGATGCAATCTCAGCAGAGCATAGATGTCATCCAAGGAATTTATCAGGTTTCGTTTATACCTTGTTCAATAAACACTTAACATTCAAAGAACACAGCACTATACATAAAACATTTAATGAGTGTAAAATTTTTATATAAGTATTTTGTAATCTAATGAGATTAAAAGCAATCAACAGTGCTACAATGATCAAATCTCTTTGTATCCTCTGGTTGCTCCAATAGTGATTCAAAGAACTCAGTATTGAGAAGATACAAGTCTACCTGAGAATTTAATTAATGCTGAGCCACTGGAATCCAGAGAGATATACAGGAATTTAAAAAGTTATTTAGATGAATAATTTTTAAAATGAGTTAAGGAACAGCTTCAATACAGGATAGTCTGTAGAGATAATTACACTTATATGGGGTCCATGAAGAGAGAAGCCAAATCACCCCTCCTGTGAATCATCAGAAGCCATACTGAGCCTGGGAGGAGCACATCAAAATCAAGAAGAAGCCAATTCGCCCTTCCTGTAAACTGCACAAACCATGCGGGGCCCAGGAAGAGAGAAGCCAGATCACCCCTTCCGTGAGCCAACTGGTGCCTGGGCTGAGACTCAAGAAGCCCTCCCCGCCCTGGGTAAGCAATTGGCTGGTTTAGAGGACAGGCTGAGTTGATAGCAACTGAGGTACAAAAACAACTGAATGCTTGTATGGTTTGATTGACTATGCAGGCCTGGGGCCACTGGTTTGAGCATCTCTCAGAAGGATAACAGTATACAATATAGCAACTATGCAGGATTTCCTTCTGTCTTGTTTTTGAAATCAAATATTGTCCTCACTGTTTTGTTTTGTTCTGATTTATTGTTTTGCTTTATTCAATGCTCTGTCTTGATTGGTTTTATTCTGGTTTGTTTTATTTTATTTTACTATCTCTAATGGAATGGACAACTAATGGGAAGATAACAAGATATATTATGGTAGCCATTGCTGATTTCCTATTATCCTGCTTCGAAGTTCTATGCCACTTTCTCTGTTTTGTTTTGATTGGCTTTATTCTGTTTTGTTTCATTGGGTTTTATTATCTTTAAAAGAAAAAAATAATTAAATTGATAATAAAAAACACAACTACTTGAAAGAACTGCATAATATATATTGCTATGAAAACAAGTCCCTGATAGTCTGTTAAAAATGACCAAGCTAAGTTTTAGAACTGTTTATATCTCAAAATACAATCTTTTTAAGTTTCCTTAATGTTACACATTACAATATGCATAAGCAAACACAGAAAAAAGTCTAACTAAAATGTGCATTGTGGATAAAATTAAGACTTCTGTTTTCTACTTTATGCATTTCTGAACTTAATTTTGTTTTGTAATGAGTTGGTACTTATTTGTAATTAAATTTTATTTATGAATTATTATACACATCAACTACATATTATATACTAACTAGATATCAGCTATGTATGTATCTGTCTTAATTGTTAGATAAGGATGGTAACATGAAATAACCAATTTCCCAATGAGAAATAATGAGAAAATGAATGGTGGAAGAAGTTTTTACTTTAGTAATAATCATAACAATAATCACAACAGGCAACGATTTTTCTGAACACTGAAGAACCAGTTCTAATCGGTGAAGAAATAATTGTTAGCTTTGTCAAGCTTATAATCATTGACCTTCTTAAAAAACGGCAATAGGGACACTACTTACTGCCTTGTCATTCCTTGCTGATGGGTAATGCACTGTCCCTCCTTGTCTCTTGCACAGTGGATAATCTTTTGACATGATTGGGCTGACACATGGATGAACTTTGATTTGATTGGTTTGCCTGCCAATACCTCTGGGTGAACTTATAGCTCTGAATATTAAAAAGTTTACTGCCTCCATTTGTATTTTATTTTGCATACATCTCCTACAATAATTTATTTGAACATGAAATGCAGTAAATTAAAGTTACTAAGATTTGTGTTTCCTTTGTAAATTCAGCTTTAAGAATCAAAAGTTTCAGATAGTCTCAATCCTATGATATGCATGCAATAAAGAAAAAATGAAAAATAATTTTCTGTAAGTAAATTTTTAATGGCTGAGCTAGTGAGACAAGTAAGCCAAGATGTTTAGGGCTAGAAGGTTGTCTAATCTCTAAAACCCAGAATATTTCCCAAATTCACCAATTTTTTCTATGGAAAGCATCACCACATTCCTTGACCCTTTTACAATGGAGGACAGAAAGCTTCAACATTAGGTCAAAAGACTAATGACATACTTCTAAATTGAAACGGGTTCCAAAGTGTTCTTTTTGGGGAAAAAAAAAGCCACACTTAAAAGGTACTTTCTCTAACTTTAATGCCAGTAAGAAGATAGGAAAGATGGGCATGAACTATAGTTTCCACAAAGAACACCATGGGAGATATTGCCTAGCATTTTTCCTTGATAATGCCTCATTATCCAACAGCTTCTCTCAACTGTTTAGATTTTAAAAGCTCAGGAAATACTGGAGTCGTGTATCCAATCTATGAAATCCATTTCTTGTGCTAGTGGTTTTTCTACTGTAGTCTTAAACAGCAACCTCGTAGGCAAGAAAAAAAGCACATTCTTATTCCAATGTCACTGAACCAAGCAGATTATACCTAAAACTCCCCTGCATTCCATTCACACCTCACAATCTGTGCAAGTTATTCTTGTAGATTAAGCCTATCATTAGGGAAGGTAATAATTTAGCATGAACAGCGTCCACAGTGTTATTAGCTCATATCCTGCGGCAAGGGGGTAAGATGTGATCTCAATGAAGACGAAGAAACTGAGACAGAAGGAGTATTGATTTATCGAGACTGTAAGGGAACACAGTGACCTGGAACCTCACTCTTAGTCCCCTCTTTAAATAGCATCTGTAGGTTACTAAAACCCAGATCTCAGCAACCATCCCTGGAAACTGGAAATAAATGCATTAGACTGGGCAGATGAGATAAGTAAAACCTCTTCATCCCATATTCAGGGCTACAGAGTGACACGAAGTCAATATACACTGAGAATATTAAGCAATTTATTTCTGTTTACAAATCCAATAACGAGATATATTTCTGATTCGAATGAGGCCATAATAGAACTGTGTTTCAATGACCTGTGACAAAGATACGATAAGTAGCTCTCAAATTTTTCCACTTTTTTTCACTCCATGTGTGTTTTGTCAGTTGCATTCACTTTCATCTGTGTTTTTCTGGTTATAAGAGAGCAGGAGGGCTGGTTTGATTGACAGCCATCCTGGATGCAGGATATCCTCTTGACTGCTAAATATGAGCCTCACTCTTTACAATGCACGGTTTCCAAGCATCTGACTGCCTTGTCTCCAGGAAAGCCAGAAGATGACTTTTATCATTAATCAACTTGCTGGAAGCTTCTGCAGGATGTTACAGAGTGAGGGAGCCATTAATATTGAACTGAACATTTTGAGAAAGTTTGAAACATAATGTAGCTTACTACACAGCTTGCATAAGAATATGTGGCAGAGAGTAACTGAAGAATATAATGCAGGATGGATACGTGTTCAATATTTGCAAGTTTGTTTTAATCATGTATAAATTAATGGCTTTCAAATGTTATTAATAGAAATAAGACAGGAAGTCAATTTTATTGTTTTTCAACAAACTACTTCCATGCAATTGTTTCCTTTTTAACTAAATGGTGAGTCACTGAATTGTTTAACAATAAATTTTATCGTTGTATTGAACTGAAAAACCCAGTTTAAATATACTTGCTGAAAATATTTATCAGTAGTTCAAAGTGTTGTTTTAGAATTCACAAAAACTGATACTGTATCTTTTAATCTGTGTTTTTCACATTGAATCTGTATTATATTTGCATTTTTAGTTAAAAACAGGAAATTTTGGAATGATGAAGTCAACAGCAATTTTCATAATGTAGCTCAGTATTTATCTTAATCAATTATAAGCATTATTTAAAATTTTTGAGGACGTGTAGAGCCATTTAGGGATGTATTCAGGTATTTCCATGTTTTTCTTCTAAGAAACTTTCTTCACATTTTGTTAAACGATTTTGAAGTTAGGTTCACGCTTTCAAGACTTCATGGTGCTGTTCAATGACTTAATTTAGTAATTTACTAAATTTACCCCAATCATGCATTTGTAACTCACTGAATGCTAATGACGTGCTGTAGAAAATGATGTATGCCTTTTTCCTCCAGGTAGAACTTTCAGTGTGACCCTCCAGGCCTGTTTCTATTCCCTGCACCACATGAGTCTGTTCATGGACTCAAGCACAGCACAGAGCTGCACCCCTTTAACCCCAGCATTCAAGGAGGCCGAGGGTAGAGGATCACAAGTGTGAGTACAAACTGAGTATCTTAGTGAGACCATGTCTCATGAAAAATAAAAAGGACGGGGGATTTGGCTCAATGTCAGAATGCCCCTGGATTCATTCTCTAGTCTTGCAAATACTAGAGGGAAAAAACAAAAAAACCTCACCTGAGTGCCATATCCCCTCAATATTAAAAAAATAAATAAATAAATTATGAAAATTTTCTTAAAATGTTTTAACTTCCTTAGAACCCCTTACATTCCCTGGTTGGCATCATTTGTTAAGATTTTTCTTACTGTCTTTTTCTAAATAAAGTAAAATTCATTGAACAGTATTATTACTATGGTATTGTCCTTCACAGTTATCTGCATTAAAACATACTTTCCTATAAAATGACAGTGAGGACTGCAGGGGGAGAGAACAAGGACTCACCAAGAAACAACCCCCCCATCCCCCATGAACCAGCACCATGCAGGGGCCACTGACGGGGAGACAGCCAGATCGCTGCCCCATAAGTGACCGGCTGATCCGAAGAAACTCAGACTGTGATGACAGCTATTGAGGTAAAGTGCAATTGGGCGCCTGTGGTGCTTTGGGGTTTCACTGACCTTGCAGGTCTAGGGCCTGCGGTCTGATTGTATGTTCAGAAGATAGCAGTAGGCAGCATGGCATCTAGGGGGGATCTCTTTCTGAGGGTGGTAGCCATTGTCGATTCCCTATTGTCTTGTTTTGAAGTCCTGTACCATTTTCATTGTTTTGTTGGGTTGGGTTGGGTTTTGTTCTCTTTTGTTTTGTTGGATTTCATTATATCCGATGGCATGAGCAGCTATTTCAAAGATAGCAAGATATATTATGGTAGCCATTTTGGATTTATTATTTTCATGTTTTGAAGTCCTTTATTGTATGCATTGTTTTGTTTTTATTGGTTCTATTCTGTTCATTGTGTTTGATTTTTACTGTGTCTGAAGGTATGGGTAGCTATTTTGAAGACAACAAGAGGCATGATGGTAACTATTGTTGATTTTGTATTGTTTTGAAGTCCTGTATCACTTACACTGGTATGTTTTTATTGGTTTTACTCTGTTTTATCTTCCTTGGTTTTATCCTCTTTAAAATAAAATAAAAAATAAATAAATAAAATAAAATTACAGCAAGAGTACATGGCAGTGATCCTCAAATCCTCCTTGTATGTAAATTTTCCTAAGAGTTTTGTTTGTGGTAAAATCCTACCACTCTGGCCAACTCAGTCTGTAAACTTGTCTTAGCAGCTTTCCTCACCCTATGAAATTCTATTCTTATACTGTTGGCATTTCTGTGATAGTGTGGTTTCATATAAGCCTCTGCACTGGACCACGTGCTTCTTAAGACCTGAATGACGTTCATCTCCTTGTCCCCTACAAAGTCTAGCCTCTAGGATCACACACAGCGTGACCTCCGTGGATGCTAGTTGAATCTAGTTAAATTCTCAAGTGAGACCATTGTGATGGTTTTTGACAGGAGAAGTAATCTCATCAATTTTAGCAGAATGCTTTCTGAAGGAAAGGTCAGTAAAAGTACCTTTCCCAGTTCCTCTTTTAACCTCTGAAATAAAGTTTGAAATTACACTGATGGTCACAGATAAATGCTGTTGCTAATACAATCTCCAAAATCATTCCCTCTAATCTGTATATGATACGTTTTGTGAATTAAAGAAATTAGCACATGGTCAAGAGCTCTTGTAATTCCTGAATTTTTATTTTGAAAAAAATTTAAATTTATGGAAAAATTATAGTAATAGAGTAACCAATTGCTAACCTTTTTCACACTTGCTTTGTGCATGTACATGTGCTTGTGTATACATTATGAGTAGGTACATGTTATTTTTGCTCAATCATTTGAAAGTAAATTACAGTTTTATAAACCTATCCCTAAATACTTCATCCTCTTAAAAACAAGATGTTCTCTTACATAGTCACTGGAGACATAACGAGTTCAGGAAATTTTAACATTATCATAAAACCAGTATGAACACAGCCCACATTCCAATTTCATCTTTTTTTTTCTCATAATATCATCCATTGCATTTTTCCCTTATGGATTCAGGATCCAACTCAATATCACACACTGCATTGATTCATGTGTATGTTTAGTCCTCTTTAAGCTGAAGCAGTGCCTCTGTCTTCCTTTTCCTTTCACGAAATGGAATCTTAAATACACAGGCTGATTGAACGTTAGTTTGTCTGATTGCTTACTCATGACTAAAGCCAGAGTATGCACAGCTGGCAGAAATTCTACGCGTTACGTGGGATCCTCTCAGGGAAGCGCATTGGGAGGCACAGGGTGCTGGTTTTTCCTTTTACTGAAGATTCTAATTTGAAGCCAGGCATGGTGGCTCATGCCTGTAATCCCAGCACTCGGGAGGCTGAGACAGGAGGATCGCTGTGAGTTCAAGACCAGCCTGAGCTACGAAGTAAGCTCAAGGCCAGCCTGAATGGCATAGGGAGACTCTGTCTCAAAAAGACAAGGGCTAGGGATTTAGCTCAGTGGCCTAAGAGCCTGCCTGGCAAGCAAGAGGTCATGAGTTCAATCCCTGGTGCCCCCCCAAAAAAATTCTAATTTGAATCACTGAGCTAGGATGGTGTCTTCTAGCTCCTGGGATTTTCATTCACACTTCAGGATTTAGGAGCAGAACTTCAGAATAACCCCCCAAAACTCCTAAACAGAGGTCAGTCCACTTGGTCCAATTTGCTATTTTCCAAGGCATACTCCTCAACTCGCTTCAGTCTGTCATCTATCTTCATAATACCCCCAAACCAATCTGTCCAGTATCAGCGGTGTGTGTTTTATTGCCTGGTTGGTCTTTTTTGATTTTGAGTTATTTGGGGTGGCTTTTTTTGTTGTTTTGTTTGTTCTTTGGGTTTTTTTGCTTTTGTTCTTATTTTTATTTTTTGCCAATTCTGAGCAGTATTCAACAACAACTATTCTTTTCCTCTAGAAATATCTCTAACGTTAGTAACCTCCCAAATTTTTGCTACTCTCTACCTATCTTACCTGCAGGTTCTATCCTTTCCAGTTGATCACTGAACATCAAAATTCCTGAGAACTAATCAAAGAGTTTGTATTTCTGTATTCTTTTCTCTTCGCAATTGCTATACAAACTCATTCACGCACATGATTTCCATTACCATCTTTACATAGTTCATCACCAAAGTTATAACTGTGGGGCTAAAGGTACAGTTCAGTAGCAGAACACTTGCCTATCATGTTCAAGGCCATGAGTTCAATGGCTAGCCCTGCATTAAATACATTTATATTAACCTCTTCCCTTGGCTCAAGTTCCAAAGAGCAATTCTCTACTTCATAGTTATACTTGAAAAATCACAAGGATACTTCAAACTTAAAATTTTGAATTACTCTAGCTCTGTTGAAAATCAGTTGAACCATGTATTTGTGGATTTGTTTCTGAATTCTCTACTGTTCCAAACTATTGAATACTGTAGGTTTATTTCAAAGCAAATGCCACAACTCCTCTAAATTTCTTCTCTCTTTTTTTTAATTATTTTGTCTATTCTAAATTCTTTGAATCTCCACAGAGGTTTTAGAATAAACATGTTGATTTATTTTAAAATACCTTCCCAGGCCAGGCATGGTGGCTCACACTTGTAATCCCAGCACTCAGAAGGCTGAGGCAGGAGAATTGTTACAAGTTTGAGACCAGCCTGGGTTACAAAGTGAGCTCAAGACCAGCCTGAACTGCATAGCAAGGCCCTGTCTCAAAAAGACCAAAAAAAAAAAAAAAAACCCTTCTCAGGACACTGATTGGCGCTGCACTGAGTTGGTATGGGGAGATGTACCATCTTAATAACACTGAGATGTCCAAATTATGGATGATGAATATCTCATTTCATTTAGTTTTTTTAAACCTCTTTAGCAAAAATTTATAGCTTTTGGTACTCAGTTTCTAAAACATCTGTTGTCCTCAGTTGTAGGGCTATGCAAGTTCTCTGTTTCTTCTTCAGTCCATTTTGGAATGTCTATCTTTTTCAGGAATTTGCCTACAATATAAAGAAATTGACCTTTAAAAAATCTCCCAGGTATTGAAATGCTACCAGTCAAGGAATATACTTTGATATCGTTGTACAATAACAGTACAAACTGGCAGGAGCATAACAAATATCTGTTAGGCACCCACTGTTTTATTTGCTATAATTCACAGAGAAAACTTCAGCATAAAAATCTCAGGGAACAAAGTGACAGCTATTTCTTATATATTGTGCCAAGTAGTCATTTCAAGTCACAGTTTCTTCTAGCTTTTTCTAGCTTTAGAGAAGTCCATTCAGCTGTCAGTAATAAACAGAAGTGACTTTTCATATTTATTCTTGTCCAGCTTAAAAAAATATTTAAACAGAATCATGTCCTTATCCTCAAAAGGCACTGTCTCAGGGTAGAAACAGAATGACAGGCTATAACTGGAATCACTTTATTTATCTGAATAAATGCCACCCTTTGTACTTGTTCCTGAAGATTGTGGGTGCAGCAACTTTTAAAAAACACTGAATTACTACAGGCTGATATTCATACAACGAAGGAACACAAGAAATAAGTCAGAGGTTAATGAATGATTAATGAGCACTGACAAAGGACTAGTAGAAATGTCTTCATCTTTGTTAGTATTTTCTTTGTTTTTTACTTATTTATTTATTTACAGTACTTCACTGAAGCCAGGGGTTTTCTACTGAGCTGTATCCCCAGTCTTTTTTATTTTTTATTTTGAGGCAGGGACTCTAAGTCACTAAGTTGCCCAGGCTGGATTCAGACTTGCAGTTCTCTTGCCTCAGCCTCCCAAAGTGCTACAATTATAGCCATATGCACCAATCCTGAGTACTTTTTTGTTTTAGTTCATATTTTGCATAAATCTGATTCTACTACTATTTTAACTCTTTCCTGAAAGAAAATTAGTAGACTTTTATTATTTTGTGTTTTTTGTGTGTAATTTTTATTTTAAAGAGAATAAAACCAAGCAAAATAAAACAGAATAAAGCCAATCAAAACAAGACAGTGTAAGTGTCAGGATTTCAAAACAAGACAACAGGAAATCAACAATGGCTACCATGCCTCTTGCTGCCTTCAAAATAGCTGCCCGTATGTTCAGATGCAGTAAGATCAAACAAAACAGAACAGAATAGAATGAATAAAAACAAAATAATTAACACAATACAAGACTTCAAAACAAGATAATAGGAAATCCAAAATGGCTACCATAATATATCTTGTTATCTTTGAAATAGCTGCCCATGCCATTGAGTATAATAAAATCAAACTAAACAAAACAGAATAAAACCAAACCAAACATAGCCATGAAAATGATACAGGGATTTAAAACAAGACAATAGAGAATTAACAATGGTGTTATGGATTAAAAACTGGTGATCAACTTGGTACCAGCTGAATTAAATCTGCATGATGCTACATTTAGACAACCCACCTGAGGAAGGTGGCCAGCCTAAAGAGAGACGTGGAGAGGAAGAGCAGTGGAGTTGTGGATTCTCCTAAGTGCTGCTGTTTGGAGCCATTGGTTCTCCTGGAGGAGCTTGTCAGACTGACTCCCCAATATGACTTTGGCCATTATCATCGGAGGCACTGGGGACCTTGTTGCTGAGAATGGCTGCAGTTCACTTTGGGGAGCTCTGGTCCTTAAATTGAGCATCGCTTCCTGGCTCCAGAGGGGAAGATGGTTGCTGTTTAAACTCCAGGAGAAGTTGTCACACTGGCCTCCTGGCATGTACTTGACTGTTCTCATCGTTGGAGGAGCACAGGACCTCATTGTTGCTGAGGATGGCTGTGGTACTTTCCAGGAGCCCTGGTTCTTATTTGAGCGTTGCTTCTTGGCTCCACTACAGAACCCTCAACTTACTAGCACAGATCCTTCATCCTGCTGGCATAGAGTTTCTAGCTTCCACTGCTGGCCATTGGGCCTTCCCAGAACAGACTTTGGTGTTGTGAACAGATTTCCTGCACTTTCTTGTGTCTAATACTGGGTAACCATCATAAATAATATTATAAATTCTGTGTCCTGATTGTAATCTTTCTCCCTGCAACCCCTGACTATAACAAATGGCTACCACCTTCAGAAAGAGATCTCCCATATATGCTACATTGCATATTGTTATCTTCTAAATAGATGATCAGACTACCAGCTTCAGGCCTGCAAAGTCAGTGAAACACTAAACACTACAAGCACTAATTTGTATTTTACTTCAATAGCTATCATCTCAGCCTGTGTTTCTCTGGATATGCCAGTCACTTACAGGAGGTGGGGAGGGACCTTGACTCTTCTTGTATTCTAGTCCATGTGCCAGAAGGGGCTGGCGTCTGGTTCTCCTCCTGGTGGCCCATGCATGGCACCAACTCACAGGAAGGGCTTGGCTCCTTTTTGGCTTTTTGTTCTCCTCCCTGCAGCCCACAAATAGTGGTGATTCACAGGAAAGGGCTGGCATCTCCTCCCAGTGGCCCATGCATGGCACCAACTCATAGGAAGGGCTTGGCTTCTTGTTGGCTTCTTGCTCTTCCTGCAACCTGCTAATGGTCTATTATTTTAAAGCTATTAAGTTTGTGATTTTTAACCATATGGTTTGATTACTAACAATTTAAAACCATAGTTGCTTCAATATAAACTTTAAATATTTAGGGAACTTTAAAAAAAAATGTAGCCATTAACAAGTATCAGCAGGGTCTTGGTCACATGTTGGGAACATCTTCCCTCTATGTTCCTATTTCTCTTACCCTATCGTAATTCTGTGTCAAAGATGAAGGAGGGACTGGAAGAAAAAGAAGTCCAGTGTTCCACACATATTTACACAGAAGGAAGTAGACAGCAGTTGTTGAGAGACAGAATGTCAACCTTCTAAATCAACTGCAAGGATAACACACTGATAAAACATAGAAATTGGCAGAGAGGTAACGTCAGGTCTTGGACATCATGATAGGACACAACCAGTGTGTCTTAAAACTGGACATGATGGTGCACATTTATAATCCCAGCACTAGGCAGGCTGAGGCAAGAGGACTGCTGTAAGTTGGAGGCCAGCCTAGGCTACAAAGTGAATTCAAGGCCAGCCTGAACTGCATAATGAGACTCTATGTCAAAAAACAAAACAAAACAAAACAAAACAAAAAAACCCTAAAATAAGCTTCAGAAACCTATTTCACTTTATTCTGATTAATTTACAGTTTCAATTCAATGTCTCTCACCATGAAAAATAAAAAGTCGGAATAAGTAACTGAAAGGACAGAGTTCTGAATTATCTCTGAAGGAATAAGGTATAAGTGGACAGCAATATATCTAGAAGCATAAACTAAGGAGAAAGATACTAAGCCTAAGAGTGACAGAGAGTCTTTTGTACATCCTCTCTCACCAACCATATTACTTTGTTTTAGAGTCAATTGTTTGCAAGTTAGATTCCTGAGGTGAATAAGAACATCTTAGGGTCAAGGCACTTACTCTATTCATCGTTTTATCCCTTACAGTTGACTCAAGGTCTGGGACTTTGACCAGCACTCAATGGGCAATGACACAAAATGACACAGAAATGGCCAATGAAAAGATACTCAATACAACCACATCATTAGGGAAATGTAATCAAAATCACATTATGGTATTTCACACCCATTTTGATGATGGGCATAAATAACAAAAAATGACATGTACTCATGAAGATGAAAAGAAATTGAAATGTTTATGCAGTGTAGTGGAAATATGTACAACTGCTATGGAAACACATATATTCTACATTTTGGCAGGCCCTCAGAAACTGAATTACCATGATTGAAAACTCAACTTTTAAGTATCTATCTGAAATAGCTGAAAACGAGATCTCCCAAAAAGTATTTGCATATACATGTTCATAGCGGCACTATTCACAAAAGCCAAGGAATGAAAGCAACGCAGGTTTACCAATATGTGAATGAATATACAAAACATGCAATAGACTATCAACCAGTCATAAAAAGAAAAGAGATTCTGACACATGTCCCATGGGTAAACCTCCCAAGGACTGTTGAACAATGCAAATGCTGCATGATCCCACTCACCTGAGAAATGCAAAGTAGTCTAATTCGTAGAAGCAGAAAGTAAAAAGATGATCTCCAGCACCTGATGAAGAAGGAAATGGAGAATTTTTTAACATGCAGAGTTTAAATTCTACAAGATAAACTACTTCTGAAGGTTGGTTGTAGAACACGAATGGTTAATACTGCTGAACTGTACACTTGGAAATACTTTTTTTTTTTAAAAGACTAAACCAAACAAAATAAAACAAAGTAGAGTCAATCACAATAAAACAATGAACATGGTACATGACTTCTAAATAGGGTAAAAAGCCATCAATACTGGCTACCATAATGCCTCTTGTTATCTACAATATAACTGCCCATACCATCAGGGATAAACAAAATCAAACAAAATAGAACAAAATAAGACCAGTAAACAAAAACAAAAACAAAACAAAACAAACAAAGCAGAACAATGTAAGCAACACAGAACTTCAAGATACTAGTAAAACAGTAGTGGCTACCAGAATGCTTCTTGTTATCTTCAGAATAGTTGCCTACACCTTCAGACATAATACAATCAAACAACACAGAATAGATTAAAGTCGATCAAAACAAAACAAAGCAATACAGGATTTTGAGACAAGATAATTGGACATCCTCAGTGACCGCAATTATATATTTACATTTTGTTATCTTTAAAATAGCTGTCCACACCATCAAGTATAACAAAATCAAACAAATCAGAATAAAATGAAGCTAATCAGAACAATGAAGACAATATGAGTTTCAAATCATGATAATAGATTAACAGTGGACACTTCTTATACTTGGAAATACTTAAGGTGATAAAGTTCATGTTACATGTTTTACCACAATAAAATTTTAATGAATGAATAAACAAATAAAAGACTCAATAAATGAATTATTGAGTGCACATCATAAAGAAAATAGAAAGTTTGGCAATTTATGATCTACTATATTAAGGTTTTATTTACTGGTTTAAAAAATGGTAAACTTTGAGCAATGCCCTGTAAAACATTTGCACAGATGGGTATGTTAAAGTTGCATAGATGCCATGCATACTTGGTATTTGGTATTTGTTAGGCTCATCATATTTTGGACTTCATAGTTATAAGAACTGTGAAAAAAACAAAAAAAATTGAAAGGTAAGAAGACCAAAGATACCAGAAGACATGCAGACAATTATTTTAAAGTAGAGGAGGCCAAGAGTCTTCTGAATAATAGTTTTCATATTCAAGAGACTACAGCAGACAAATTCTAATGTCACAAGTGAAGTGAGTTTGCAATTCATTAAGAAAGATTTAGGAGGAACCACAAAAGACCGCAATGAAGTCTTGGATTTTTCATTACAATTGAAGAATGGAATCCAAAAGTCTAAGTTGGC
Source organism: Cuniculus paca (assembly GCA_004365215.1). Classification (NCBI taxonomy): domain Eukaryota; kingdom Metazoa; phylum Chordata; class Mammalia; order Rodentia; family Cuniculidae; genus Cuniculus; species Cuniculus paca. The sequence goes on along the minus strand of RJWT010003372.1, from coordinate 6,049 downwards.
ATTTTGGGAGAAATGTAACTTTGAAATATTTTTTAAATTATCCAAAATTTAGAAATAAGGCAATGGTGACCATATGTCCTTGCAATGTAATATGAAACATTGTGTAACAGACTTACCCAAGGATTATTTAAATCTCTGAGAAAAATGTACATTAGTTCGATTTACTGTTTTATCATAGACAATGCCTCGATAGACTTGGTGAAGTTCGATGTTAATATATATATTTTTTCATAGAAAAGATCACACAAATGTTTGCATATTTATTTCTATGCAGCACATTAACTATTGTTACATGTACCTGTGAATTTTGTCTTTTTTAAATCTAAATATAATAAATGTAGATATTAACAGAGAAAGTGTTTTTTTTTTATTTACTATAAATTACGATACTGTAAAATTTTCTTTTTAGGCTGGACGTGGTGGCACACTACTGTAATCCCAACACTTGGGAGGCTGAGGGGCAGGATTGCTGCGAGTTCCAGACCAGCTTGGGCTACAAAGTGAGTTCAAGGTCAGCCTGAACTGCATAGCAAAACCCTGTCCCAAAAAGACAAAAAATAAATAAATAAAAACAGAATTGTCTTTTTAATTCGGTTAACTATCCTCCTGATGCCTTCATTAATGAGCTATATAATTATTTGGCACACACTCACCAAAATATGACTCATAATTTAGACTTTTTATAATATACTTTTACACAATATTCTTGCTTTATTACTTCATTAAAATAACATGGTGGTGATTCCAACCCCTTTTTTCCTATAATGCACACATGTAAGTGAATATGTCAGTGTCAAAAAGGAGACCGCACTAACAAAATCCAAGACAATTTAAATTTATTAAAAGTAACTCTGTAGCCCTATCAAAATTAGAATCTAAAAATACATGCTGATGTAAGTATATGAATGAATAAGAAAGAAGGAAAAACTCTTCGCCACCACATATGGTAGGAGAATAAAGAATATTGAAAAAAATCACCTTTTATTGATTATTGGAGTAATAATTGAAAGACAAGAATTATCAATGGTAGAACTAGCAGATGAAGGTTTTATGAAAAACAAGATGTATTCGCAATCCTAAACCGCACCTGTGCATGTTATTTACAAATCAAAGTGATATAAACCACAAAGAGATATCATGATACAAGGAACCAAGAAGGACACAGCACACCTTCTATGTTACTCCCCTCCCTAAATCATGAGGAAAGCTCAAACTCATCCAAACTGAAGGACATTCTACAAAATAAGAGTGTTCTTCAAAAATAACATCTTTTCAGACAAAAATTTAAAAAAAGCTACAGTACTGTTCCAGACTGAAGGAGACTAAAGAGATACAATAACTAAACAGAATGTGTGTCCCTGGATTGGATCCTTCCCTGGGAAGGACATTATAAAGACATTATTGAGATAATTAGGGAAATTGCAACAGTTGAAAATGTTTTTTGGATTAGATAATCACATCGGATTCATGCTAGATTTCCCGATTTGGGTCATTGTACTCCGGCTATATAATAGCAAGTGCTTGTTCTAAGGAAACACACAATGATGTGTTTAGGGATAAAGCAACATGATGCCTGTAACTTACAAATACACCAGGAAAAGTATGTAACTTTTTAAATTTACACACACATTATATAGATGACATGGAGAGAAGAGACACTGGGAAATGATAGAGTAAATGTAAATGTTGACCAATAGTTCCTAAGTAAAAAGTATAGCAAGTTCATCATATTATTATTGCAAATCTTCAAAAAGATTGAAATTATTTAAAAATAAAAGTAAAAAAGCAAAGTTAGATATTGCTGATTACACAACTTTAAAAAATGGAAAGTAAAGCATCGTTTCCTGCCACGTATAATAGAAAGAAATTGAAAAGTTTGACCCTCATGTGGCCCTGCCCTCAGACTGCCCAACTTCCTGAGCTCTGAGAACAACCACGGCCCCTTCCTGCATCCTGCAGTCCCCTGCCTGAGCCCAGGGACAGTGCCTGCTCTGCTAAAACTCAACACGCGCTCCACCTGCTAGGTCGCAGTGCCTTTGCGATAACCAGGTACTCAGCCATTCTCGCTCACCAGGCTCCTGCACCCTCTTCACCTCACACCGTCCAAGCCAGGCAGTCCCACTAACCCCCTTACCCTATCCATAAGAGAGCCCGTTTAATAAACTGGACTCAGACTTTCCTCTGAACCTACTCTAAGAAGTACCCCCCGCCAGGGTCCCCAAACTCAGTCTGACTGTGTTCTTTACTGGGTCTTCACCATTTACCTAACACTGATGCCAAAAACCTGGTAGATGGTGTGGTCTGGAGCCCCACCCTCTCCAGCACGCAGCTCCCCCTCCTCACCCTCTCTAGGTGATAACAGCCAGTGGCCTCATTGCCCGCAGCCCACCAGAGACCCCCTCCCCAGCATGTCCTCCACCTAAACCCCGCTGCTCAAGACTGTGGGGAAGTCCTGCCGGGGGCAGCTGAGGGTGTCTTTCCCTCAGGTCCGCGGTCCAGGTCTGAATTAGGCACAACCTCTGGCCTCCGCCTGGACACAGCAGACCTATCCTGACACGGGGAGCTCCGTTTGTCCTTCATTCTGGCTTTCGGTCTTCATCCAGGGGACGATCCTTTCAGTCCTCATTGCCTTCTTCCCACTGGACGCGCTCAGCCCTGACCCCGTGGGAGGAACTGCCTCTGCCCCTCCTAAAGAAACCCTCTGGGTGCCCCCTCAATAACCTCTCCCTCCAATCTTACCTCGGGTTAAAACGCCCCATTTCCTCCTGGAGATAATGAATGGCTCTCTTTGTCCAAAATGGTTCATTCAATTTTCAGTTCCTCTCTGACTTTGACCACTTTCTCCAGAGCTCAGACAAAAGGGAAGAGGTCCCCTCTGGTCCCTCCTTACATTCTCTCTGCTCTGTTGCACACCAAATAACAACTCAGTCATGCTGCACTCCCCCCAGCCTGCCAGCCTTCAGCCCCGGGCTCCTCTTCACACAAAACTTCAATTCCACACACTAATCTCCCTCTCCACATCCCTTCGCCCCTCTATTGCCACCCATGAGCCTGTCCTCCTCCCAGCAGACCACCCCTGCTGAGTTTGCCAAGTCCCTCCCTGACCCAAAGCCCCTCTATCTTTTATACCAAATCCGTCACATTCATATCAGTCCCACCATTACTCTTCTCCCCGATGAGGGATAATGAGTTCAGATAGTGTCCACCTATACGGCGATCGCGCCCACACCCAAAATAATCACAAAGACCCTGGGACAGCTCCTGTTAAAAGACAGACCCTCGATGGAGCCATGAGCCCCATCCCAGAGACTGGGAAAGACAGCGAGACTTTACCCAACACTTTCTTACTCGGGTAGATAGGGCCTCCACTAAGTTCACCTACATTGACCAACTCTAAATAAATCTATCAGATCCACAAGAAAGCCAGCCCTGTGATGGCCCAATGCACAGAGGCACTAAAAATTTATGTCTGCCTAGATCCCTCCTCAGCCAAGGGACAACTTCCTCTCAAGACTTACTTCATTTCCCAGACAGCCTCAAACATCAGGATAAAATTTTAAAAATTCAAAAATGGCCCTCAAACCCATATGGCCAATCTCATGACCACTGTTTCAGGGTCTACCAAAACCAAAACATTGATAAAGAAGTCACCAAAAAATGCCTCCCACAAATCTTTCCCTCCAGCTTCTCACAACTCTCTCTAGCCAGGTCGATTTCCCAAACAAAAGTCTAAACCCCTGGGCCTTGTTTTCAATGCAGCAAAACAGGGCACTGGGCAAAGCGATTCCCAAACCCACAACTCCCCGCAACCTTGTCCCCTGTGCAGCTTAAAGGACCACTGGAAGACAGACTGTCCCCACTCCAACACGGGGATGGGGCGATCCACCCCCATGTTCTGCCCTGCTGATCTACTGGGACCTGTTCTCTAGCCAAAGACTGACAGGGCTCAGAACTCTTACACCCCCAGCCCACCCTCACACGAGAGCTCAGAGGACACTTCAGTCCGGGATGACTCTATCTCATTTCTTCTCCTAAAGGGGCCATTTATTCCTCTTTGTCAATATTCTCGAGACCTGCAGTTAAATCTTCAGCATTAGCAGTGGCAGTTGACAACTGGCCTTTGCATCCCTTATGGGACAGCACCCTTACACTTCTCACTCCTGGTGATTCCCCAGTGTCCCCTGCCCCTTCTGAGATGTAACCTCCTTCTCGAGCTCTGGGCCATGGTCATCTTGCAAAATCTTCCTTCCCTCTCTGCATATTCTATCCTTCCCCTCCTTACTCCTTCCTCCAACCCCTCCCCTCCACCCTGATTCCCAAGATTATCTCACCTTCACTTAGACTAACCCTGCCTCAGGCCGTGCCACTCAATGCACTTAAATAATCCTCCTTTAAGACTTTGCAGACAGCCCCCTTCTACCAGCCACGATCTCAACCAAGATCCTGACCCTCTTCCACCTCTCCACAATAAAGTTTTCCAATATGTTGATGCTTTCTTAACCTATAGCCCCTCCTCCCAAGGCCGTCTCTCAGACACTGCTCACTCCTCAGCCTGCCTTGCTTTCTCTGCTTCTGTGTTCCCAACTCCGGCCTCATAGCCAGAAAGATTCCTTTACCAATGCCTCCCAAAAATCTATATCCTCATGCCCTCCCTGGCTCAAGATATGGTTCACAACTACCTTCAAATCACTCACCATGCTCTCAACCACTTTCCTACATACATAAGATTCCTATCCCACAGGCGGCCAATAGATAAAAGCTCTTTCCTCACCCGCAGTGGGTCTGACACATAATCAAGACCCTATTGCTCCCCTAAAAACCACCTTACAACAAACAAAACCCACAGACCTACCCTGAACCCTTATCCTGGCTTCCTCCCGATTTCGATCAAAACACTTCTGATCACCTGGCTTCTTTTCTCATTCCCAGATTTCATCCATTAAACTACACCATCTCTGGCCAGATTTGTTACCCCTGGCCCCTCTCCATACATGAGCTACTATAAGGTCACCCCCTCCTTCTGGGCCTGATTTCTTCCATTCATTCCCTAAAAAATTATCTAAGCCACTTCAGGCCATTGAGCCCTCCCATGAGCACACCCTGACTCTTTCACACACCCTACTCCCCTCCCCCTTTGCCCTGGCCAAGGGGTGCGGCTGCTACCCCTGTTCCCACTACCCTTCCCACTCTGGCCTTCTTATTTACTACCTTAAAACCCCAAAATGTCAGACTGTTCCATGCCCCCTCCCTGCAGGCTTCTCCCAGAAAACAACCTATCATCCTCGTGACTCCCTCACTCCCTAAATTCCCTCATAAAAACTTTCTTTCCCCTAAGCTCAACTTTGCTCCAAAAATAATTGTTGACCCCTGGCTCCAGGAAATCTTCACTGAGTTCACTCCAACCCAAATTGGCTTCCTCACCTTCTGCCACTTCTTTCTATTAATCCAGCCAACATGTTACCTATTCCGTTCATGCCCCTCTGACAAAAATCAGAATAGCCACTGCTGCTGGCACGGCCCTAGCCATGCTAAAAGTCAGCCCAAGCCTCCTCGCAAAGTCTGCCATGCCAATAACCTCAGCTTCTGGCCAAGAAAAATAGAACTCAGTGCTGTGCTGCACAAAGACAAAGTTACCTGCTACTGCCCCAAATCCTGCCTCCACCTTGACCCCCCTGCCGTCTGCCTTGCCCAACTAAACTTCCCCCCTTCGGTATTTCTCTAGCCTCTCTATGAAAGTCACAGCCTGCAAAATTAAATTGACTGGCCAGCTGCTGTTGTGCTTCAGGACTACCCAAACTTGCTTACCATAAAAAAGGGCGGGCCCTGGGCCTTCCTCCAGGAGACCTGCTGATTCTCCATCAACAATCTGGATCATGCGAGATGGCATCAAGGGGCAGCTGCCACCCTAGGAACTCAGGCCTCATCCCCGACCCTTCCTGGGTGGCTGACCACTTCCTGGAGCTCCTGGCTCATCCCTGTTGTTTCAAGATACCTCCTGATCATATTTGCCCCTCATCCCTACCAGGCCATGTTTAATTTCGTCCAAACA